>CM037782.1:2099629-2149629 GCA_021229015.1 Solen grandis | reverse complement strand
TAATTATAGTGAGAAAATTTGAGTAAACTATGAACAATATGCTACCGGAGCATGGAAAATCTTGAGAATAGTGTCTGTACAGTCATTCTGTCGAGTCGCAAGCCTTGTAAACCATGTCACTGGAACGGATATTTAAATGTCACGTATAAGTCACCAACCGATACTTAACTTGATTTCAGACTATGTCTGTCAACTTAATGAACTTTTGATATGTGTATCTGACACGTTAAACACCCACTGACCATACTCAGCTTAATTCTTATACGGTGAATAGACATCTACTTAGAAATACGCCGTCTCTTTTCCTGTTACCCCAGTTTGTTAAGCTCAAAATGATCATGAACCTCCTTTTTTATGTCTCCGAGATCTGTGGTCGGGGGCATATTGTTTTAGCTGTATGCATGTTTGTTTGTTGGTTGGTTGATTTGTCAGCAACTTAAACATTGGCCATAACTTGAAAACTATGGAAGTTATTGACTTGAAACTTAATATATAAATAGAATGTGCCTAGGAGAAGTGCATTGACTAAAAACCATAACTCTATATGGCCAAAGTTTGGAATTTGCTCCCCTTATTATTTTTCTTTTTAAATATTTGTCAGGAGCATATCTCATAAACTATAAAATGTAGTCTTGAAACTCAAAATATAAATAGATGTTGAGATTAGGATGTGCAAGAACCGTAACTCTACATGGACCAGGTTTTTAATTATCTCTCTTTATTCAATTTTATAATGAAGTTCTGTCCATAGAAAAACTTATTTACTATATACTTGAAACTATACAAGGTTGTTGTTGTTGTTGTTGTATTGGGGTTTACCGTCGCTGCGATAGTATTTCAATCATATAGCAACGTCCAGCTAATTACAGGTGGAGAAAGACCCCGAGTACACAGAGGTACCCGGGTAGAACCACCGACCTACCGCAAGCCAGCTGGAAGGCTTCCTCACATGAAAATGCCGAAGTCCCTACCGGGATTCGAACCCACAGCGGTGAGGGGCTGAGAGATTTGTAGTCCACGGCTGTAACCGCTCGGCCACGGCAGCCCCTGAAACTATACAAGGTATTTACTGGAAACTATATATATATATATATATATATATATATATATATATATATATATATAAGTAGCTGATAAGTAGCGGGTTGGGGTGGGGGAGAAAACTCATAAACAAAAGATCTTAAGTAGGAGCATTATAGTAACCAAGAACCATAACTCCTGTCTGATTCTCTGATTTTCTCCCTTATGTTATTTATCAACTTTTGTCAATAACATAACTCCTGAACTATTTGAGGTATTGATTTGAATTTAAATTATAAATAGATAGTAAGTAGCAGAAGTGTTATGATAATGAAACAGAAATCTGTCAGATTCTATTTATTTTTTTTAATTAGCTCCCTTTATTTTGTTTATGATTTTTTTTTGTCTTGAGCATTACTCCATTACTATATGGAGGAAAGTTCTAAACTTTACATACTTACTCATGACTGGCTTTCAGCTGACATCATTTTTTTTAAATCTGACCTGCGCAGATGAGGGCATAATGTTTTTTTTAACACATTTTGTTTGTTTCTTGCTTTCTGTGTGTGTGTGTGTGTGTGTGTGTGTGTGTGTGTGTTTTTTTTGTTGCTTTCACATAGATTTCCATTTTCTAATTTCTAATGCAGTGAGTTATTTGCACGATGAAGTTTAAAATTTAATTACATGCAAATATGCCTTAACAGCTGTTTTCGATTTCGTATTAATCATTATAATCATTATGTGTTTTCGTATATTACTCACGTTACATGTAACTTATAGGCCTAATTATTTATTTTACAATCCGCGTAACTCGTGTATAGTCTATATGCATATTATGTTGGATTAAATTTACTTGCAATGTATTTGATACAACAATCTTTGAAAATATGTATTATTTACTGTATTTTAATGGTGTATGAGAAATACATAGCTTAAATCGTTTTGTGTTTGTTTTTGTTTTTGTTTTTTTGTTGTTTTTTTGTTGTTGTTTTTTGTAATGTTTTGTATTTTTTTGTTGTTTTTTTTTTGTGTGCGTGTTTTTTGTTTTTTTTTTTGTGTTGTTTTTTGGTTATCATCGCAGTTGAAAACTGATCTATTGAAGTTTTAAGAAAGAGACATCATAAACAGACACTTATCCATTTTTGTGTCATTATATAAGAAATTGATGTGGCAAATCGATATGCTGTCTGCGAAATATGAAAATTGGTTTATATTCGCCAAGTGTTTGAATTCAGATAGAATAACACCAAGAATATCCTTCCCTTGTCAATTCATGACGGTAAAACTTCACAAGGGAGCAATGTTTTTGCATTAAGAAAATCAAGAGGTTGATAAGACTTTACACAAATAGACTTGAACAAATAAACATTGCTTTCAGAAACCACACCAAAATTACTTACTGGCGTTGGCTTCCCGCATGGGAGATTCCGCCTCACCACCATGGCGTCTTTAAATTGCTTACCAAGAATAAGTCAGATTTGTTTATCCTTTTTTTGCCTATTACTTCAGACCAGCAATGCTAATTGAGTTTTAGTTAATATGGAAATGTAGAATATAGTTTATTGCTTTTTCTTCTTCTGAAATAAATATTTACTTTTTTATTTTACTTGTTTATTTTGAGTTATTATTCGGTCTTGAAATGTTTTTGTTATAAGTATTAAAGCATTTTTGTCCCTTTTATATTTCTATGAATTAAAAAACACCCGTTTTTTTTTATATTAAATATTACTGACTTTTTAGTATTTACAATGCACATAAAAAAACTCCCGATGCGGTGAAATATAATTAGAATTGAAACAGTACACTTATTTTCACACTCTAAAAACTAGATTATGAAATAATAGTCTTAATGTTGTAAAGTCATGTGGGGTGATTCCATGTATGGGATAATTAAGGTTTACCATATAGGGGTAATATTATATTATTAATATATAAATATAATATGTGGTGTGTGATGTTGTTGTGTGTGTGTGTGATATTTAAAAACAGTAGTTTTTCAATCAATAAGCTGTTACTGAAAAAATACTCAGATGTAGTTTAGTATATTGTTGTCATTGCAGTTTGTATTACGTCATGCGGGGTCAGTTTGGAGGCCTTTAAGTTGCTTAGGGGTAAGTCGGTAGCTTTACCCAGGTGCCTCTATATATTTTAGACCGTACTCAACGTCGCTATATGACTAAAATACTGTCGAAGCGACGGTAAACTCAAATAGTCATGTCAGTCCTCATTAATATGGAGCCGCTATCTGGCTGATATACTGTAGTAGCGATACAACACACGACGAATTTAAATTGGATTCATAAGAAGCTTAAATAATGTACATGTTAATATTTGTAAACGGGATTGCCATAATTAAATGCTTCATAGTCAAATCAGAATAGACAGAGTAACTTCGTTTCATTAATATATGAACTATTGGTGTAATCATTAAACCAAAGCAATACATCAAGGTCAAAAATAACATTTATAATGATATTAAATGAGCTTTAGAAAATTATTTTTCAATAATTTATAATTATAATGAAGTTCCAAGTTATTGAAATGGTAATTATGACAGTAATTTTGTACTGCAATGTATTTCTTAAACATTTACAGTAACAACTGCGTATATCATACATTTAATTATCCAATTTTGAATGTTGCATAATTAAGAAAATAATATAATACATAATGAAGTAAATTTAACTCACATATTATCTTATAATTACTAATGCAATAAATTAGTCAAATCTAGGAGATGGATGTATGCATAAACTACAATATAAAATGTATTTAATATTTATGAATAACACTCTGTTTCAATATTTCGGCTTTAAAGCCTTTATCAAGACGAACACTTCTCTTTTGAAAAACTACATCCTGCCGGTCGCCATATTTAAACATAAAACGACTTTACGTTATTGTTTAAGTCAATAATGTTTATACAATTTCATAAAATTTGATATATACATGTATATAAATATTTCGCATGCTTATTCTTTTATTCTTCCTTAAATAGACAAATTAATCACGTACATAAGGGGTTAACTTCTTCCTTAATGTTATATAATTGTTCTTATTCCCCATCCCCTCCTCTCTTTTTGTAACTAAACTAGACATATAATTACCAACGCTGGCAATTAGATGTAGATCTTTACACTATATTTCATTTTGGTCCCTTATGACGTCTTATTGGTGTGATGCAACAATTTTAGGTGTTTGCTTAATATGTTTTTGTTAATGCATTTCTTGTATCTCGGTGAAAACACTTGTGACATAAAGGTTACTACTGGGACATTAAATGACCTGTGAACAATAAGGACTGAGTGCAGACTCTCTGAGCCATTAGGAATAAGCTTGCTCTATGTCCGTCCATATGTCAATAAGTGCGAAAATAACTTATGGCTTTGAAGCGATCATGACCATGGTAGACAGCTATGTATACATGTTGAGAGACGCAAGAAGAGAGTCTAGCAACGGAAGTAGGAGGGGGTGGCGGTGGGTAGACTCGGCTGTGATATCGAAGAGGGTATATTTCGGAGCCACAAGCCAGATCTCGTATATAAATACATGTATATACACATATCAACGTGCACATATTTGATATTGGAACTTATTATATTTCACGTCTTATGCTTATTTCAGTAAATATGTGGTTGTTATGTTTATCGAAGTTCAAGAAACAAAATCGAGGGCTTAACGCAAAACAGTCTTTATTAGGTTTTTCAAAATTTTACAGGAGACACATTAAACCATCATTTATTTACATGGGATATTAAATTGTGCATACATTTCATTCATATTATCGTATATTATTGATATAAGTTTAAAATACATTATCAGATGGTAATGTTTTCTTCTTTAATGGTTTATCAATAAAGTTGATATTGTTTTGTTTTTCAGTTACAACTGTTTTACCCCCGGTAGGGACTTCGAATTTTTCATGTGAGGAAGCATTCCAGCTGGCTTGCGGTAGGTCGGTGGTTCTACCCGGGTACCTCTGTGTACGCGGGGTCTTCCTCCACCTGTAATTAGCTGGACGTCGCTATATGATTGAAATACTATCGCAGCGACGGTAAACCCCAATACAACAACAACTGTTTTACCACTGAATTTGCTGAATTTTGCTTATATTTCATAGTGCAAAATGGTCGTAACTCAAGTTACGACCATTTTGTAGTAAGAATATTTAAGGAGCAGTCTACAAAAAAAATTGCAAAAGAGTCTTAAAAATTTTAAGTAACTTTATTTTTTAATACTTTGACTGTTTTATTATATTTTACATTGTGTACGAGATATTATATTATTTTAGGTCATTTTCTTGATACTTGATTTTTTCCTTATTTCTGTCTAGCAATCCCTTCATATATACTAGTTTCATATAATTATTCTGATTAAGTGTAATACAATATACAAGAATAAAGTATACGAAGGAATCCTGAATAGATAAAATGTTGAGCAGACAGTACAATTAATGTTATGATTTGGTGTACAATTCAAAGACAAAATATGCTTGTTTTACATCACAAATGACAAGAAATAATTAGGTTAACTGAAATATTTTATTTGCATCTAAATAAGAATATTTATGAAATTCATTGCATGTTTAGATAATTAAACATTGTATATTATTCATATAGAAAAAAAGGACCGCCGTGGCCGAGCGGTTACAGTCGTGGACTACAAATCTCTCAGCCCCTCACCGCTGTGGGTTCGAATCCCGGTAGGGACTTCGGATTTTTCATGTGAGGAAGCCTTCCAGCTGGCTTGCGGTAGGTCGGTGGTTCTACCCGGTTACCTCTGTGTACTCGGGGTCTTCTTCCACCTGCAATTAGCTGGACGTCGCTAAATGATTGAAATACTATCGCAGCGACGGTAAACCCCAATACAACAATACAACAATCATATAGAAAAAACGGAATTAACAATAGCAAGGATAAGTATATAAAAGCTTGATAATGCTAATGTTAGGACTTCTTTGTGTCAGTTATCAGATTGAGTTATATAATCATGATCCCTATCAAAATACTTCATTCTCTGATACATCAATTTCTTTAAAAAAAAAACAGTAAAACATAAGAACTGTTCTATTATTGCATGTAACAGGTGGCATGCAACATAACAGCAGACAGACACTAGATTATCTATGTTTGATAATCATAATTTAGCAATAGGGTGTGACAGAGAAATTTTTTTACTAATCACATTAGACCAAAATATCCCTCCAGTTTCATACATTTTGAAGGTTTTAATAAACGTTACAACTATTTACACCATGTGTGTAAAACAATTGTAACTGCTTCTTTATTGATGTGTGTATGTTGTTACCATGGGTTGAATTATTTTGATCCAAAATAAATTAGATTTTTGATAATGCTCCATCTATAGATCCTCATACGGGAGATGAAGGTAGAAGCATGATGTGCGGGTGGAATGATACTTTTTTTTGTGCAAAGTTCCAATAGATCAAGGATTTTTTCTCTTGAAATGGGCACACCATACTTTCTCAATGGACGAAGAACAATGGTGTCTGGATCACAGTTTTCTTGTGACCGAAGTCTTCTGAAACATGACAAAAGACATACGTGCTTGTACCAGAGTATGTAGTCTGGTAGCTGAACATGTTTGGATATTCAGCAGAAATACTGATGGTCCTAATGTCATGCCAGATCTACAGTTTGTGTAAAACATTTTAACTTTTGTGTCAAGCATTTAATATAAAAAAAAATGTGAAGACAAATATTCTTCACTATGTATGGACGTTTTTGTCTTGCCATTCGAATAACTGCTGACCACTGGGCAGTTGTGCATACAGAGATATGTCTTGAGACATTCCCAACAGCAGAATGAATGCTGTCTGCCTCATTTTGAGTGTGTCCTTTCATTAAATACTTTTGATCAATGCTCAGTAACTTAAATTTCTTGAGACAGTGCCAGTGCAGTGATATTAAAAAAAAAAAAAAAAAATTTTTATTTTGTACTGAACAATTATTAGAATTAAATATAAATCTTTTTTCCCTTCTTTACTTTTTTAATTTGATGAAATGATAGAGGCAAGAAGCAATCTCTGAAGACCCTCTTTCTGCAATAGACTTGCTCTAGATATAGCAATATCCATCACTGCTTGAAAGATCATAAATTGTAAAATTGTATGTACTGAGTTTTCTTTTATAATATAAGCATGATTCATTGCTGTGTGGTGTTGATAACACCTTGATAACACCTCTTCGAGGTCGAAGCAACCAACAAACAAGTCACTTTCACTCTTAGCCTTTGTTTTATCTTTTAATTTGGATTCCCTGGATAGGTTTTTGTTAAGTATGTGCAATATATACTCGTTTTGTTTTCGCATTTGAATACCTTAGGGTAAGTTTGAAAAGGACTTGCCAAAGTCACATTGATCCTTTTAAGGCAAAAAAAAAAAAAATAAAAAAAAAAAAATTGTACTCTTTGTCAAAAATGCCTCTGTATATGTATAATGAGCCTGATTGCTTGTCTTCATGTTTACATTTTTGCACATACAATTTGTACATTTTGGCTACTGACAAATTTGCTGACAAGTAGGATTTTTTGCTGTCCTTTCTACAGTAATAAAATTTATTTCCTAAATTTTATATTACATTATTAAACATAAGGCATACCTTTAGACACAAACAAAATCTGACTATAATAATATAGATATATTCAATTATTTAAAGAAGAAATAAAAAATTAGCATTTTTTACTCACCCTCTTTTATACTTATTGCTCCTGGTTTCCGAGAAAAAACATTCTGACAAATTCCGATGATGACATAATTGTGATGTCATATCTATTATGTCATATTTATGACATCATAAGTGATACAACTGTTTTTGCACTACTATACATAGCAATTTATACTTTAGTTTTTGGTGCAAAACAGTTGTAACTTAAGTTACGATTGTTTTGCGCTCATCATTTTTGGGGTTTTGAGATACAACTTTTTTTCATTTTATGCAATATTTTGATAAACTGCTGAAATACAGTGCTATAATTTTGTCACATTATGGACCTTTGTAAATTAACTTTAAAAATGCAAAAAAACTAACTTCCTGAAAAAAGTGAGTTACGACTGTTTTACGCTGAACCCTCAAAATGATTGTTGCAGTTTATCATATTACCATAGCTGCAGTACATTTGATATATCATTACATGAACTATGTTATCGGACTTCAAGAGACAAAATACTTGCTACAGTTCACCATGGACGGTTCCGAGGCGAGAATTTTAAACCAATCAGATTACCGCTAAATATTAAGTGCGTTCTACTTGTTGCTATCCACCATATTGTGCTCACAAGCTACTACGCAGCAACCAAACGTCAAAGATCTAGATTCTCTAAATTTTACGATTGGTATGGAGTTATGCGAGGGCTATGTGCAACAGATACCCAGATCCCATGAAAATCATTAAATCTATGATATTCCCGAACCCAAAGCAAAAATATAAAAGTATCTGCGATGGATAAAGGCATTCCGAGAGGAAAATGGCAAGACACAACCGTTATTCTGCTCGGAGGTGAGTTTTTTTAGCAATCAACCGAAACAAAAATTAATTGCTGCCTTTAACACTCACGAGAGGGTTTGTCAATATGCAGAGATGGATAGATGAATGAAAAAATATTTCTTATGAATGTAATGTTCGTTCTTATGAATGTAATGTTCGTTAAATTTTCTTAACCATTCGGTCTATTTCCAAATGAAATGAATGACATATTCCACTTTATCATAAGTATCGCATGTGTTCTTACACTGACTGTCGTTTATTGTAGTATCAGATAAGCACAACAAAATAATGAGTAGATCAAATATATATTCTATATTTTAATAATATAATTGTATATATAAGTATATTTAATTATACTGAAAGTCACATGCAATTTTCAGCACTTTGTTGGAGAGAAGTGTCCTACAGATCTTTTCCCAGACCCCATTCCAACTGATGGAAAAAAGTGGACACTTTCCATCACCTGAATGTGCAGTTTATACTGGATCAGATCAATGGCAAGACAGAGTAAGCTTCTGACTTTATTCTTTATTCTTACATTTTCTTCCTATATAGCAAATCAATATACCAAGTTTGATGATAAAAATTAGAAAGAGAAGACGAGGTTACATATCAATAGTTTTTTTTTCTAATTAATCATGAACCATTCCTGTGTTATGCACCAAATCATATCAAAGACCTGGCAAACAGATCGATACAAAAATATTTTGCTCAGTAATATAAATGATATAAATAATATTAAATACTGATTTTCAGAATCATCCCAGAAGAAACTACCCATAGATAGCTAGAGCCCATATTCAATTGCCATGATTATTGGTGTCAGACAAAAGGTACATGTTACTTTCTTTACATACTTTGGTAAGAAAATGAAATCTATCAAATTAATGGACTTGGACATGCATATGATATGCATGACTTATTTTTCAGTTTTATTTCTTTATTGTTTCTTTCTATATAAAAGGCCGTATTATTACATGTATTTTGTTTAAAACTATGTGCCCTACACTAATGAGTGGGTTCTTAATTTAAGTTTTACCCTTTTTACACACTTTGTCATTATGTGTTGCTCCAGAAAAAGGAAATGCATTGTTAATTATGAGCCCACATTCCTCAGTTTACATTGGTTTAACCTTTGTTTCATTTTGTTTACCATATTTTAGAGATGCAGCATGAATTTCATAGAATTCTTTGCAAAAAATTCTCAGTTGTGTCAGACCTTCTGTTGATACTATCCCCAGATACTGAAGCAATATTCCTATGTTTTCTAGTCTGCTTTCATTCAGCTCACTCACTCTTGCCAAGAAAGTTCTGCTGCCCTGTTTCTATTGACTGGTAGGTGTTAGGCAGCTCTGCTGGGGGCAGACTCCTGTGTCAAAGATTTCTAGTCTTTTAATTATTTATTCTTTTTCTTTCAATTGTAGTCATAAGAGATGGACCAACTAAAGGAAGAAAAGGGTTTCATATAGAAAAGACCACAAGAAAAAGACCAGGAGTGTGCTGCCCTAAAGGAAAAGTTGGAACAACTAGAGACTCAAATTAGAGAATAGCAACATTTTATTGTGGGAGGTGAAAGGGAAAGAATAAAAAGCATCTTTTTGTGAATTACACAGGAATTACACATGTAAACTTTTATTTTTTAATGTCCTTTTTGCTCCTAAACCCTATTTCTAAAAGAAATTATGGAAGAAGTGATACCTGTTATTCAAAAAATGGTTGTGCATTTTTCTTTCCATGTAGATTTGGATTAAAGAATCATGCAATAATGAGATTTTATTTATTGGTAATAAAACTTTAACCGTACATTAAAATTATCATTACAGGCAATCTGTGTGTTGTTTTATTTTCTTCAGTGTTCCAGACAAAGAATGGCTTTAAAATAATTCTTATGTAAGAACAATTGCATCAGTCTGAACATTTAGTTTGTACAACATGGGTTCCTATTCCTGGTCTCAGTTGGTCTAGCTACAATAACATGGTTAATTGGATTTAGGGAGATCTTCTCCCTTAGAGATACATGCAATATTTTGGTGTTGCTTATGCAACTCTGCTGGTCTGGAACTTGCTTGAAAAGTGGCATTATGTACAACTTGAATCTCTGAGGTGACTTTATCAATCCCATTTACGTGAGAGCAGACATATGCATTGCCTTAGAAAATACTGCACCACATTTAAGAAACAATTTATACATTGGGACGGTACCTGAGTACCATTAGGAATTAAGCCCTTAAAATGTCACGTTCGAATTGGGATTGAACACGTTATATTCGGATCCGTAGTCAATGAACACTACCACTGAGTATTGGTACATTCTCAAAAAAAAAAAAAAAAAGAAATACATACACTCATACAAGATACGGTATTATAAAAGAAATATTGACCACTGGTAATGTTTCCTATTTAAACGGACTGTGATTTATTTACCTACAGTCGAGTTTTATAAATAAAATCGCTTTGAATTTAAATCACTGAAATTACGTTCTTTTCTTTTTTGGCCTTTTAGAACATATGATAACTCATAGTGCCATTATTGTAGATAAAACACTGATCGGCTTAAAATTTCTTCCAATGTACACGATGTTTACATTTTACTGTCATAGGTTCTCTTACTTTATCTTAGGTAAATTATTCATTAGATCTTGATTTTTTAAATAAGGCCTTCGGTAAAGTAATCGTGGGCCTTTTTTATTTATTATTCCCACATTTGAAGACCGTTAGGCAAGTATTTTATTGAGATATTATCCTGTATATGAGTTCGGGGATCAGATGCTACAGCATCAGTGGCGGCCATCTTGAAAGTTAGCTTGTGAGGCATAGCAACAATAACTAAGGACGGCGCGTTATGCGGAAAAGCTCGGAACGGTCCATTTACCATAGCTGCAGTAGATGTGATAAAACATGCATTTGTATAGTGTTATCGGGCGTAGGGAAGCGAAATACTTGCTGCAGTTTATCATACCATAGCTTTATAAAAGGTGTATGTCCGATTATTGAAACACATTTATTAATCTTTTTATTTTTTCACCATTTGCATGTTATTCTCGTTATGACAAAGTACTCTGATAATTCATATATATTGATTTTAAGATTGCTAAAAAATACAAGCATTATAATGCTATACTTATATTGTATAGTTATCGAATTGATTTCATTTTTCACATTAGATTTTAATAGAGTTATAAAGTAGTTGATATACGATTACTGATTAACGTCCTATGTGTAAAGCGAATATGCTGAAACCTATAGAATCTTGATGAAGTTTGTCAATATTTATCTTAATGCACACTGTTTTCATTGTAAACCCACTTTATTAATCCAATATATATATCAGATTTATATTATTTAGAATACACAAAACAATATTAAAAAGTTGTCTCCATAACATGTATTTAATACACTAATTCAAAATTTGTAATTATTTCAAAATGAAATAATCATTGTCATGCCAAAAGATGTATATTTTCTTACATGTCGGTATTACTTTTTTTTATACCGACATACAGTATGCGTATGGGCTGGGGAATTAAATAGATATATTATACTGTGTTATCAATAATTTTCGTGGGACACTAATTTTCGTCGATTTCGTGGATGGTTTTATCCACGCACGAATACTTATCCCTGCGAATACTTGTCTCTTATATAGACCTCACATTTTCTAGAACATAGGACATCGAATAAATTAACCCACGAAATCCCCGTACATTATCAACGAAAGTTAATGTCAACGAAAATTAATTATTTTAATGTACTCCTTCTACGATAACGTTTGTCTCACTATGAGTACATGTAAACAAAAACTCGATATGTATTTTACATGTTCATTCAATTATATGTAACAGTAAAAATATATGAGCTTTGATGGTTTTAAATACGAAATCTTACTAGATATATATGAAAAACATATTTCTATAATATTAATTTCGGAACTGTCAACAGCATTGTCACTTTTAAATTCAATAAATAGTTTTATGACTGAATGAAATGAAATCAATTCTTTATATTCGTTATTTGATATGTATTGTTTATTAATGGAAATGCCAAATGTGTATTCTGTCCTAAAAATAATTAAGAAACTATGGCTTTCGGGATGGGCGATTTGAAGACTCTCGCCAGCGCATTAAGTATAAACAAGAGGCTGTCACAATAACTTAAATCATAAAATAGGTGACGAATTAGAGGACACACGGCAAACATTTGAAGAATTTTGTCATGTATATCAAATGACGATTACTCATTTTTGAAGAAATATACCGATGATTCACACAATATTTCTGATGAAACAATACACAGGCAAGAAACCAACAAGAAACACGTTTAACACAATGTAAATTCATTTGTAAAGCGAAACATGTGGACAAAAAGAAAGAAGGCAATCAGAAGAAAAAAAAGCAAATGATTCCAATGTTCCCATTTTTCTTATTTAACTTTAGTATCCGTAAAAATCTACATTTATTGACGAGGGTGAATACTCACATTTACCGACTGTGAAGTTTATCTATAAAACCCTTTATCCAATGTTTCTGTTTAAAAATAACAGTTGTAATTTAAGATTGTACACAATTTTTAGAAATACATTCGTATGTCAAAATCGATATAGGAAATGTTTATAATAAATATTTTCAAAAGCTTTCTAGACATCCATCAACAAAGCTTAGCGCTAAGTAACATTTAAATAAGGTAAAAACGTATACTACCGTTCCTGGTACAAATTTAAAATGTTTGGGAAGTTTTATGACAGTAAAAAGTATTCAACGTCAATTTGAGACTGATAAATAAATACGATTAGACAACGAATTAATCTGATGAGTGTGGATTAGTGTGAATAATCCGATCAACAAAATATGTACAGTCAAACCTGCCTTAAGCGGTCAGTCAAGAGAACAATATAATGTGACCGCATAACAGAGATGGTCGCTAAATGAAGGTAAAACACATAAAAATGCTAATTTAGTAATATAAAAACTGACCGCTAAATACAGGTTGACCGCTTAATACAGGTTGACCGCTAAATACAGGTTGACCGCTTAATACAGGTGGTCGCTAATACAGGATCAACTAAAAGCTAAGCAAATGATTCCCGCATGACAACATATAATTGTAATTGCTGGCTATCACCCATGGGAATCAATGTCTTAACTCAAGGTTAACCCACCCTCATAACCATAGTTCAAATCTGGTCATGCGATGATAATAATTCTATGACTCTTTGTCCCTTTAAAGAAATCTAAATACTAAAATGTTTTACAAAAAATACATGCAGTAGATAGTAAACTAAACTGAATTTCAAAACTACCACTTTACTATCCTGAGAATAAAAGCAAATCAATGAATATTCTTTAATAAACTTTATGATATCCGTTTATTAATGTACACTGACAGAATACGTAATGACACTGCAATATTGACCGCTTTCCAGAAATAAACCAGCAGTTATATCTTTAATATATGATAAAAAGAGATACACATTTTGACATCCATGTATAGGTTCATTATATTGACAAGGCATTTCAGGAGAGTAATCATAGCACATTCATGTTAACCACAGCTAAAAAGGTTCATATCTTTAGAACGTGTTTTATGAACTTTGCAGCGACTATGTTTTTCAGTTCTGTTACCCGCTCCATTAACAAATTAAACGTTCACACTAATAGTCTGACACATGGATACGTATCTAGGTCAATGTTCCTATACATATATGATTATCATGGACAAATTAGATGAGGTAATAAAACACCTTTTATGTGATGTGACCCTCATTACAAACAAACTCTTTTATTCTAAAGTCGGTAATCGTCAATAAACATGTACACTTTCTAAAACGAGTAATGTATATGATTTGATAAACGACCGAAATAAGATATATGCATAAAACTGTTCTCAAATTAAATATTTTGTATTCAATGCTTAGCCGTCACGGTGCATACAGATTAGTCAAACCGAACCATTTTTGGAGTCTCGCTACTCGTTTGCAGTTTTGGCATTCTAACATAAAATAATCCAACCTTTGATTAAACTAACTGTAATCTGTAATGTAAAGTTTTCTTACAAATCCAATCTGTTATTGCTTTTGATATTATTTTATCAATGATAAAATCGTCTATATCTGTTGTTACGACAGCACATAAATACATAATACATACATAAATACATAATACATACATAATACATACATAAATACATAATACATACATAAATACATAATACATACATAAATACATAATACATACATAATACATACATAATACATACATAAATACATAATACATACATAATACATACATAAATACATAATACATACATAAATACATAATACATACATAAATACGTGGCTTTAAATGCGAACAGACAACGCAGAAAACGTTTTGATTATTATCAGTGATTGCATTACTACGTTTGACTGTTCCATCATGTTATTTTTAATGAAATTATCAAATAAGTGTAGAAACGACTTCACTGAAACGTTGTCAATAATACAAAACAGCTGTGTAATCGTCCGTGCGATTTTTATCATTCCAAACCAAGTTACTGTAACCTAAGATATTACCTTTAAATCATGAAATCTATATTTTTTCTATTTTTTTATTCTTTCCAAAAGGTTACTTTTATTTTAAATATTTTGAAGGCTTGCACCCACTTAAATATTTAACACATCACTGGGCAGACATTGTTCCTGGTCAAACAATTCCAACCTTCAGTTCATTGTACCTCTTCTTAGATAAATGATCATTTTGGTTGAGTAAATATGGCTTTCAGAGTATTGCAATTGATATTATTTCATTTAAACATTTTATAACTTTTACGAAGCTTACACCCTACTGAACATCAATTCTGTCTGAAACATAAAACGTTGACATAAAACAACATTGTCGCCATTATTGTATTGAAACTGAGATATCCGTAGGAGTTACAATTTCTTTCGCGGCGTTTTTTATAACGACTGGACTATTATTTATCTGTTCACTGGAATTGAATTGCTGCATATTTCGAAGAGAAAAAAATGATTCTGCACAACATATCTAGAAAATAAAGTGGTTTTCAAGCAGCATAGTTTAGAAATCAAAATCAAAAGCAAATAGGTCCTAGATCATTTAATGGCACTATTTTCTCAATATAAGAACCTATCATACCGCTATTTCTAGTAACAGGCAAATTCGCTTCAATCCCTCGGTTGGATAGAGCTTCGATATCGTGTACATTGTGTCAACGCCAAGTTATGCAACCCTTCCTTATCAAAACAACCTGTCCCGGTGTCCGAGTGGTAAGAGCGTAACCGGGAGGTCCTTGGTTCAATCCCTGGACACGACATACCAGAGACGTCAAATGTACTGGTATATTTTCAGTGTGCTTGGAGCCTAGCATATAAGAATAGTCATGGACTGATTGTTCTGCGTTCATGATAATGAGACTAGGTGTGGTATCATGCCACTTGTCTACAACGTGCCAGGCAGTACTATATTTATCTAATGTAGACAAAAGAAATGACTGAAACATTGTTGGTGGGACGTAAATCCTATAATTCTGTTCAATCGAATTTGTTACCCCTTTTAATCGATTTCCGTATAGCCAAATACCGTCATTAACCCTTTCCCTCATATAGACTCATTTTGACGCACGCAATAGGTACCACATAAAGCCCGATCTGCAGATAACCACAATTAAACCTTACCATATTTAATTATAAAGTCCTCATTTCCAGACCACTGAGGAGCAGCGAACAGCATAAAACCTGATCAGCCTGCGAGTTACTCGCAGGCTGATCTGGTTTTATGCTGTTCGCATAGGTCTTTTCATGGTGTCCTCTATGAGGGAAAGGGTTAATTAATCGAAACATCTCTGTCGTTCTATAATTTTCTCAAAAATAAATATGCCCAGAAGTGATGATGGCAAACGCACTTTACTAGGTATAGGCGTACACATTTATTCACGTTTCGTATATTTCCTTTGGATCACTAATAAACATATATTTCTATTATATAATCTCCAATACTACGATTCTCGGATGGTGTAGAAGCATGAGAAAATCGTACTTCTCCATTATAGAATGTGTCCATGTTTCGTCCCATTCAAAAGAAATAAATTAGTTCTTGAAAGATCAAACCCATTGATATTTATTCCTAGCCATAATTCGTGAATAGCATCAAACATACCAGTGTGCGTGAAAAAGAGAGAGGGGATGGGGGGAGACTATTACAATCAAAATAATGTGTTATATATATATATATATATATATATATATATATATATATATATATATATATATGAAAATTAGAGATAAGTTATTAACATTAATCACAGCTTTAAACAATTAGAAACTCTATAAATTAACAACACGAATCCGCTAAAAGGCAAACGTTTCAGCCCAAAATTGTTTGGACCATATGGAAGATTGGTTTATGCCAAATATCCACATTATATTAAGACTACTTACTTTCATACTATTATCAAGACGAATGCAAATACCTAGTATGAACTCATTTACTTTTACATATATCTATTTAGTCTAAAAACTTGATATATTAATCTCTCTCAAAGATTTCCCCGTTTTACTGGTACATGGCGCTAGGGAATTACATGAAAAGGCATTGCAAAAACGGGCGTCGAATCCACAGCTTTCGGGTCCGCAGTCACATCTATGTTTTTGCTTATCTTTTAACCATAAGGTAGAAATAGAAAATTGTATAGACACTTGTCCGTATGTTTTTATGTAAGTAAGTGATAGGGTAAATCAATTATTATGCTGTCAGCAAAATATGATAATTGGCAAATATTAGTGTATACATTGCATTTATGTGGATTTACGCGCGTAATGTCCTTTCCTTGTCCCTTAATAGCGGTCTAATATAATTTAGAAGCCTCGTCTTTTAGATCATACATAACATGTTACTCTCAGGAATGAAAATACACAAGGGAGCAATAATTTCACATTAAGATAGTCCATAGGTTGCTAAGGAAAGACCACGTGATTACCGATAAATGTAAACAGATATACTTTGCATTCAGGAACCACACCAAAATTAATTCCTTACTTTGGCTTCCCGCGAGGGATATTCTTCCTCGTCGTCAATCGTCTTTTAATTGATCATAATAGGTCAAATCGAATGACTTAATCCTGTAATTTCAGACCAAGCAACAAAGTCAATTGAGTAGTACTTAATACGGACATATCAGTAATACTTATATTGTATATGAAATCTTATTATCATCTGAAGACATGCATAGATATTGATCTGCCTGAGAGAAAATAGATTTAACATCTCGAATATTTATAAACACATGTCTGTAAACCACACATAGAAACACACACACATATAAATACACTGTCGCGCTGAATCGATATTCGTGCGGTGCACTTGATTATACCACTACATTGGAACAGCATTCGTAAATATATTGTTTCTTCTTCAATATTATATTTGGATACGACAAATTAGTGATGAACCTTGAAAAACATCTTTTTCGTTAATTAGGACATATATTTATATTGCTTATATAATATCATGTATATTATTGCTATATCAAATCAATGAAATTTTTTTTTATTAAATACAAATTATTTAATATAACATGCATTCTTCAATATTGTTGCATGATCAATTTGAGTTACACTTGCGTACATGCATTTTGTGTAATTTACTGAAAATCATTTTGCTGCTATGATATTACTATCACTTAAAAAAGATATGATTTATGGTTTATTTATTAATTAATAAAATACTGTTGAAAGAAATGTTCAGTGGTAATTTGGTGTAGTAATTGCATTTTAAATTAAAGTATTAAACAATATCTTGTAGATGGTGTAAACGGGGTCACTCGGATATGCCATGTTAGGAGGCCCGACTAGTTCTACCCCGGTGCCTCTGTGTATTTTAGGTTGTACACCTACAGTCCTGTGATGGGCTGATATACTGTCGTAGCGAAGTTCAACTCCAACACACAACGAATTAATTAGTTAATTTTAACATTAATAAGAAACTTTAAAAATGTATATGGCACTATTTGTAAATGTTAAATATATTCAAGATCAATTAATGATATATGAACTATTGGTATAATAATTAAACCAAGTAATATATCAGTGTTTTTAGATGATGTTAACACTTGAATGGAACATTTATAATAATTACGAATGTGCTATAACATTTACTTTTCAATAATTCATAATTATCAAGTTCTAAGTTATTGGGACAGTAATTATTTACATAAATTTTGTACTGCAATGTATCACCTTAAGCAATCACTGTAACACCTACTGCATGCGTCATAAGTTAAAATATTTGTTTTAATCTTGCATAACGGAGAAAACAACTGTAGTAAATGTCAACTTACATATAAAGTAGCCATTACTTTCCGCAATAAATTTTCAGAATTGACAGACAAATATGGGAGATACCAAAAGATTAATGCCTAAACTGCAACATGAAATTGATCAGCTTCACATATAGTTTAAATGGTTGTTGGCATTTTATTCTTTTCACAAAACGTATATTACACAATAATGTATAGTATTATGTTTTGACGATACTGTCCAAGTCCACCTCTACACGCATGCGCACAAAGGTTGATCACGGGTACATTCAAGGTTACCCATTAAACCTAGTGGTTTAACAAGTTAAACTTTATCGAAAATGTAATGAATAATAATACTGCAAATCCATATGTATTTTTATTTAAAACACATGTATTAAAATTCATATACGTATATCGAGGGATTTATGCAAAACTATTGTAAGTGCATATAATTGATATTACATAGAAGGAAAAAGCTGTAAAACTTGAAAACTCTCCGAGCAACGCAAATTTTAAGCTCATGATGCATCACAGTTTCTTTAACTGGACATAATGCTGCATGTTATGTGTAAAATCATTTCTTAAGCAACTTGTGTGACATGATGAAGAATATTGAACAAGCCTCTATAGCTCACGAAGATATTTGTGTGGTATATGAAGGATGGGTGCTTTGAATACTCCGCCAGCGCAGTAACTGTTAAAAAACAGGATGTCGCTAAAAATAAATCATAAGATAGGAGAAAGTTGAAGACATACGTGCAGATGAAGAATGTTTTCATGTGTATCAAATTACGATTAGTAATTTATTTTCTAGAATACTGATGATTCACACAATATTTCTGATAAAATGATACACAGACAGGGAGACAATAAAACCCACGTTTAACACAATGTCAATCTTGAAAAAAAAAGGAATAACGCAGAATAGTCAATTCATTTGTAATAACAAACATTCAATAACAAAAGAAAGAAGACCATCAGAAGAAAATGATTCCAGTGCGCACAATTTTCTTGTTCAACTTCTTCACGTACATACATTTACAGAGGAGGGTGAATACTGTACATACACGGACTGTAAAGTAAATCTAATAAATAGTTCATCCAACGTTTCTGTTCAAATCCAACATCATGTATTTACACTGTACAAAATTGTCTGATGTGAATTCGCTTGTCCAAAATTTTCGAGATTGTTGACATATGAATGCCTCTGAGATGTATTCGCGTGTCCAAATATTTCGAGATTATCGATATATATGAAATGTTTTACACCTAGCCAAAATGTTATTCGGCTGGAATTCCACCAACACTACTTAGCGCAAAGTAAAACTTAAACTCTTATATAATATAGTAACGTATTCAAACTTTCGTGTTTTACGAGATATTCAAGTACATGACTAAGTCGACATAACTTAAACAAGAGGGCCAAGATGGCCCTGTGTCGCTCACTGAGTAAGATTGCTGTGTTAGGCATGATTACAAAAAAATTGTGGCATCTAAAGTGTTTGCAATGTTTTTCTAACATTTGACTAAGTTACCAAGATTTTGATCCTACCTAGATTTGCGCTCATCTTGGATTTCATGCAGCCATTATTCTTATCAAGTTTAATGAAGACTGTGACAAAAATGTAGCCTCTAGAGTGTTCACATTTATTTTTCTAAAATTTGCCCTGGATTTCTGCAAATTATTCTAAATAATGTTTTTAAATTTCCCCCTTTTTTCCCCATGTGCCCTTTTCTTATCCGAGATTTGAAAATTAATTCTAGGGTGGTCATAAGGTTTTACTAAGATTTACCAAGGTGACCTACTTTTTGACCCCATGTGACCCATTTTTCGAACTCATCCGACATATTAATATGTAGACAAATATCCTGACCAATTTTCATGAAGATTGGGCCAAAACCGTGGTCTCTGGTGTCTTCACAAGGTTTTTCTAAGATTTTTTTTAAGATTTGACCTTATGGCCTTGTTTTTACCCAACATGACTCAGTTTCAAACTCATCCGGCATATCATTAAGACATACGTACAAGGCTTTCTAAGATTTGAGCTGATGACCTAGTTTTTAGCCCCAAGTGACCCAATTTACCCATACAAGATGTCATGTAGACAAACATCCTAACCAAATTTCATGAAAATTGGGCCAAAACTGTGGCCTCTAGAGTGTCACAAGCAATTGTTAACGACAGACGACGAACAAAAGGCGGTCACAAAGCTCATCTTAAGCACAAAAGCTCAGGTGTGCAAAACATTTGCTAAGAGATATAATGTTTGGGTAGTTTTATGAGAAAAATGAGCGAAAATAAAATGCCTCTAAGTATTCAACTTAAAGTCTTACTGAGCGCCAAACATGGTATGTGGAATTCGAGCCCGGTATATACAATTTAACGAGACAACTAGTCAGATGGATTTAACGACAAAATAGAAGAATAGGCACACTTATGTTCAACAAGTCGGATCAAAACACATATATATATCCGATTCTTGAGTTTAAGACAATGATTCCTCTAGGTGTAAGTCAGTATTAAAATACATTATTTAATATGTTGTCATGGCAATGTAATACAGTAAATCCAAGTCAATGTAATACAGTAAATCCAAGTTTACAAGACGTAGTGAATTTTAGTATTAGAAACTAAACTGTATTTCAAACTACTACTTCAAGTTTGCTGAGAATGAAGTGAAATCAATATATAACTTTGAAAAAATAAATTGTATCCGTTTTATTCATGAACATTGACAGAATAAATAAAGACACTGCAATGTGACCACTGGTACATTCAACTTTTATCCTGAAATGACTAGTTACAAAAGTCGGCTCAGTATATAAAATAAATTCACTTCCGTTTCCGAGCGATAATTGCAGGGCTAATGCAAGTTCTTCGAATCTGCAAGCAATCAGCAGTTAAAAAAAGATTATGGTGTTTACTGACTTCCTTCCTAAAAGCGGCTAGGCTTTTAGACGGTGTTATCCCTCAATAGCGATGGTGCAATGGCCGTGCGTTTTTTACTCCCACTGTCCTGTTGTTTGGAAGCAGACACCATTGTCATTTCTGCTGAATCTCACAATGTCTGTGGTACCTAACTGCGATCTGTTTTATTATATTTTGTATTCGTTTACTTATTTTATTACTTATTGGCGTTTATATAGACATATAAGTTTCTGGTTATAAAACGTTTTGGAAAATAACACACTATAAAACTTAAAGTTTGTCAAACTCAAACGCACTATTCACAACTTCTATAGTTTTTCCATTGCTGACGGGATCTTCTGAAACAGAAGGATCTGTATTTGCAATGTTAATCTCTTCTCCGCGTTTCCTGAAATCAGAAAAGATATCAAGAATTGAGGGCATAATAAACTAGTGCACTAGTGTATCTACCTTACTTGGGTTTGGCTGCGGCTCCCATAAGATGTGCATGTTATTGATATAAAAGGAAAGAAATTGAAAATTACAAATACACTTATAAAAATACCAAAACATCAAAATGACCTATTTCTGACACTTAAATCATTTCTTTTATCGGTTGTGCTTCAATTATATTTTTCAGAAAGCAGTGAAGATAACCGATGGTGCTATGTCAGCAGTTTCGTATAGGTTTACAATGCGACTTATCCTATTTATAAACTTAAACAGTAAAGGATGAAGGAGATTTGTTAAAACTTGTTTGTTTCTTGACAAATGGAAACAAGTAATTACAACTTATGTCAATCCCTCTCGATGGTTCCTGTGTTGAACAAGTAATTGCGCCTGTGAAAAGTAAGACACTGCCTGTCTGCCGTAAATACTGATATTCTGAGGCGGCACATTCGCCATTACACCAACCAAATAAAACAACGAAATAATCTAAGGTATTTGCTGCCCTAAGACATCTCACACAAATAACATATTTCATTAGTGACAATATTGTCGTTGCGTGACACAATCACATTTGCAATAACCGGTAAACTCATTTTGCATGTGACAACTTCATGTTGCTTTGTAATGTTATTAAGTCATATGACCATATGAGAGATAGCTGTTTTCATATAAATAGAGCTAACGCAGTGATGTTATTTTTTGAAAACAAAAAAAAGGAAAAAGAAACTTAGCAGTATTAAATAAATTATTTGGAATCTTGAATGATTGATTCTATGTCAGCTGCATTCTGGTCCTCGAAATATGCATTTCTTTTCAAATGAGCCTTTTGTTTCTATATATATTTGTGTATGGGGTCATATCAATGAATAATGACAACACACACACACACACACACACACACACACACACAACATCCGGGTATCCGATATATTTAAATATTCGACGGATGAATATTGTAGACATAGAAAGAAAACCTATAAAGAGATTACAATTAATTAATGTTATATATACATAAAATTATGTAATTATAGTTACATTACATAGATAATCAATTTTAGTTAATTACAGATTTGTGTAGTTCTTAATTCTTTACATACAAGAATGCATAGTATAATATGGAAATTAAAACAAATACAATCTGATACTCGTCAAATATAAGTTTGTTACAAAAACAAAAATAAAACATATTTACCAGATCCGCTCCTTATACAAAAAAAAAAATACAAAAAAATACGCTCAATGGTTAGAGCAAGCTATTGTGAAAATTCGTTCTGGTCTACACAGACTCAAGTGCTAGAGTGATGTGAAGAAATATTTCTTTCAGGATGTGGTAAAAAGCGCGGCGGAAAAATGACCAATCGCTCTGATTCAATCATTCATGCCTTTCAAACAATTTTGACAGGTTCTTGACACGACAAAACTGGACAAAGGACGATCGTGGAACACCACTCAGTATGAACTATATTACCTAAAATAGTGACATGACATGGACTAACAAAACAGATACACAAACACAAATACGTGAATTTGGCATTCTCTACATATTTTACCTGCAATATCACCAATGAAAATGCTAATATAACAGTTTGAATAGTATAACGAAATCACAAGTAAGCCGAACTCTCTGTAAAAGTATAGTTCCATGGTTTTAAACGACGCATTCCAGTATCCTCATTAATACTATAATACCCGTTCACAGTGACAGTTCCTTTTGATGCTCATCACTTCATGTAATCGACCCATCATTAAAATGTATTCATGGTCCTTTAAATGCTAAAAATACTTAAATGCAGATGCAAGCATCCATTGATTTGGATTATAGGCTCGTTTGCTTTCAACGTCTTTAAAGGCTTGCAGTTACTATAAAATTCCAACGATCACTTGATGAATCATGATCACAATTTAATGATGGAGCGTTTACATTAAGATACAAAGCAGCCATTCATATTTATCTTTTATGTTTATAATAGTAACTACATCAAACCAACTTAACAAAAAAGTAACGACAACATACTTTTGGAAGTTATGCGCATCATCAATTGTCTCTGGAAGCTCCCTATCCCTCGTTTCCGGAAGAAGGGTTGTACTTAATCCTGCCAGGAACATTGCAACACCAAATAAGGTCAGTGGTATCGCTTTGCCATACACCCCTCCTACCAGGTCCGCCTTGCAAACAGACACATATATGTTAATTCACGAATTACGTCCCAATTTTGTGCATACCGTCCCCTGTGGCCGAGAAGTCAATGCGTCTGCCTCGGGAGCGGTAATTCGTAAGTTCGATCCCTGATCGCGGCATGCAAAGGTTATTTAAATGATAAATAAATGGTTGCTCCCTAAATAGCGCTCAGCATATACACACGGTAGTTCAAAGACTGATTATAAAGATAATGTGACGTGTTGTGGTATCATGCAACATATCTATGGCGTGATACTGCGGCGTAACAACACTATGTCTGTCTAAAGTAGACATTGTCTCATAATGATTAAAAAACTGTAGGCGAGACGACCAGCTGACAACTGTTACATGTAAAACCCAGAAACAATGAAACAAATTTGTTCATCCATATATACAAACATGTAAAATTCAACTTATACGTGTACAAACCGTTGAGAGGCTATTCAAATTTAAACTGATTAGAAAGTAAATATATAATTTAGTGTTACAGTGCAAAACAAATTAGTGGAACAGTTTTCATCTTCTAATCTAAAATACATTTACATATTGTCACGATCTCGAATATTACTAATACCAGTGTGCAAAAATGACTTTATACAGCTATAATATTTTTACTTTCTGTAAACAGACGTAATGTATTTTTATTCAACTTACATGTGCACTTTTCTAAAGAAATACCATGGCATACTTAGGTAGAATACTTCAGCAAATGTTCATTGTATAAAATGACTTGACTATTTGAGTTTACCGTCGCTTCGACAGTATTTCAGACATATAGCGACGTCCAGCTAATTACGGGTGGAGGAAGGCCCCGAATGCACGGAGGCACCCGGATAGAACCACCGACCTACCGCAAGCCAGCTGGAAGGCTTCCTCATATGAAAATCCGAATGACCCTGACGGGATTCGAACCCGCGCGGTGAGGGGCTGAGTATTGTATAAAATGCATTAATAGTTTTTAGACAAGCCAATATTGGTGTAATCAAAAATGTCAAACTTGAATACCATAGTTTAATAAAATCAGACACTATCCTCTGCTAAAAAATAAAAAAGCTTATCTACGAGGAACGGGAAACAATGATCAGAAATACATCACATTACAGTATATTCATGCTAAGAATTCATTTCATTGACAGATGCATTCATAAGCCGAGGCATAATTTGAAACCTAAATGCAATGTATTCATATTGTTACCAAACCCTCAATCGAAATGATGACTTACTTCATAAATTGACGTTTTAAGGTTTCCGTGATGACCACCTACACAGTGCTCTCTAATGTAAGATCAGAGAAAATGCGAGCTATAAATAAATTCTTTTTGATCATAGTAGTGATTCTTAATTATTTATTTACTTTCATATTAATGTACTCGATTACGTGCGAAAATTTGCTATGGATTATTTCTGACGAATTGGCTCACATTAAGGTTATTGAATTATAACATTGATTTATATGGCTATGACCAAATATTTTTTTAAGAAATATTTTATCTTTTATGAGAATGACCAAAATCTTTGTTTTATGTATACTTCAACTATTCGAAATATGTTTTACGGAGACGTATAATGTCAACAAAACATGTTTTTATGGAGGCACCGTTTAACATCCCGGTCCATTTTATTTTCTCGTAAAGTCTAGCTGAAACTTAACGACTTAGAAATGTAGTGTCACCCATTTTCATTTAATTTATGGAGCTTCTGACATCCATATGAATTAAATTCCTCTCTCTCTCTCTCTCTCTCTGGAATGACGGATCTATCTCTAATATATTCCTCAAAATTGGTTTATGCCAAGGATTTCCATGGAAATCAGGTCTGAGTAAAAATAGATAAAACATATGTGAGCATGTTAACTTTATCTGGAGACAATACCGTTCATTTTTTCTTTTCTCATGTCACAGAATGACATATAAATACAGACAGGATAATGGATTGGGATACTCGATCATTGAAATGCACGTACCGATTTCGCAATGTATGGTGCTATCATGCTGCCAATCCTAGCGACAGCAGAGCTAGCCCCCATCCCTCCGTTCCGGACCACAGTAGGGTAGAGCTCCGAGGATATCGTGTACACGGTGGCAAACGCTCCTGTTATGCAACCCTTTCCTATCAGAGCGAATGTAATCAGCACAGGGTGCAAACCTGTAAAATATGGGAAACATGACTTGATTTGAGGTTGTGCCCAAAAAATTGCGTCTGCAGGGAGTCATCTAATTAGCAATGCATGGCTAAACCAAAAGAGAGTTCAAAGAGAATGACCACTTACAGTATTGACCTTCTCTACTAATAAACAAACGTAACTATATTTTGATGCGCCACTATGATGAGAGACACATAAAATGGATCAAGAAAAGATTAAAACAAAATGTTTTAATGGACGGCTTAAAATAAGCATACTCTCCCCCTCTATTTCTCTTTTCTACTGTTTTGGCCTTATAACCTTACCTGTCTATGCACAGGATCTTTATATTAAATATAAAATAAAAATAAATTAAAAAATAATAATAATGATATCTCTTAATATTCATATAATCAATATAGAGAAAGGCAGTTTTTACTTTATAATTTTCCGTGCACGAGTCCCGAATCTCTCTAGGCTTAAAAATACGACTCCCAATTAAGTAGCAGTTTCCATATATTTTATAGTATCTTGTGGATGCATTGAAATTTAAACTTTGAATCCTGACAGCGAAAACATTACATCAAAGATGACAAGTGCATGGGTAAAAAAATCATTGGAATGGTCATTTTCTAAACTATTTCTTTTAAAAACTAGGAATTAAAATTTTAAAAAATCTCGACAGAGGCCTTAAATTATCAAAAGCAAAATAAAGGATGTATAAAATAACTTTTTAAAACAAACAATACAAATATAACTCAAGAATTTCTAAAAATAAGAAAAAAAGTACCGATCGACGCTCTTACCAATTGAGCTATTTCCACAAGTGTAAAAGATATATAAGTAAATAAGCTATAGATAATCAACCTGATCAAAACAGCAGGACTAGCACCACACAGACAATTGGACTGTATTGATATCTACACCATGCGTTCTTTATACTACGGTTACATATTAACAAGATAAATATTACGCATTACTTATCCCATCCATGATGTAATTAAACTACTATGTATAAATCATTTCTGAAAAGGCATTACTCCTTCCGGGTAAGATTTATGGGTTTAACGTGAATTTTCATTCACATACTGGCATAAAATATTTGATTGGAGTTTCCTGGACCCCCACCAAAAAAAGTGACTCGTGTACACTATCAGTTAGTGATTGTATTGAATTACCATCAGTTTTGGACTCAACAGTGTAAAAGACAGTTTATTTAAGACTGAGAAAAAATCAATTTTCACGTATTTTCTTATTTGTTTTTTAATCGGGGTCTGTAAATACAACTATAATCAAATACGATTGCACAGCAGTTATTCAATAACATGGCTTTGCGCAGGTAAAAGTTAAAATTATATCGCTTAATGCTCTAGGCTCGGCCCAACTTGGCATTTTTTGCCTCGGGGATGGGATGTACTCCCGATGGAAATAGCGTCGCGAGCCATATGGAGTCATCGGGAGGCATCGGGAGAACTGCAAAAAGAATTCATTGCTTGCATTAAAATTTCTCGATGTATTTCGATGTTTTATCGGGAAAACAGGCCGGGGAAACATCCACGGAGAAGCTCCGGGGAAACATTCACGTAGCTTTCGTGAAATATTTTTTTCCTCCGAGGAATCCCCGATGCTTCTGTGAAGTCTCGCCGAAGTATCAGGTGACATTCGGGGATATTTGGCGACCTTTCTGCGATGCATTCTTAGAATATTTGCAAAAAAAAAAAAAAGGTTAAAACGCGAACTCAAAAATTTGTTTCTGTTTTGGTCAATCTTAGACTGAGGCAGTCAAAAAGACCATTGGATATTGCTTAGGGCATCCCCTTAACCCCAAAAACACTTCTCTTGACTTTGTCGCATTATTCCACCATCAAATTCTCATAATCTCCATAATCTTCCCTGAAACACCTAGGATTGTTCGCAAGATTCCCTATTCTACGGGGATATTTCCCCGATGATGTTTCAAACTCGATGAAACTCCGGGCACGTTCGCCGATCATCGTAGAATGTCCCCCGGTGCTTTTCCGAACATCGGGATTCAAAGCCATTGTTCCATAGCCGAAACATTACATTTAAAAGGCCTGCTGACTAACAATCTATCAAATATGATAGAATACACTGGAAACTATCTAAAACAAACACAAATCACATATTTGAAACCCCTAAACAATCACAAAGAAAAATATCGGTCACTGAAAACTATTACTATCACAACTTTACATTCAACTGCAATACCAATTTTGCACATGCGCAAACGGAAGTGTAAACCCATTTGAGATAGACATACTAATATATATATACAGTACTTAATAACAGTAATGAATATACAGTAATGAATACCGTCCAGACAAAAATGTGTCACTGGAAAGCATATGTTTGCTGTGAGTTAGAAAAAGTTATTGCTTCCAAGGAAATCAAATAAGAATCAAAGGTATTATTCATTTTCTCAATGGTTACATGATTGATGAATGCAAGGAAATAAAATATTGCATTCTCAAAGAAACGCTACAAATTGGTACATTCCTGAAATAAAAGGATTGAACTTGAACAAAATGCAGATTATGTCCGTAAAGGATACGCCCATACGATACAACTCTATAAATTGTATAATTTTGCAATTAAACATGATTTAATGGTATTGTGAAACGCTTAATTGAATTCCCATCATGACCTTGTAGCAGATAAATTTAAGCCAGCTGAAACTCAAAAACACCTTTAGAGACAAAATATGGTAACGCGGATACTGATGCAGATGTTGTAATTCATTGAACTGACATTTTGTTCTTCTCATTCATCTAAACTGCAATTCACAAATCATATTTGTTTTATTTTTAGTAATGTGTTATGAGGAAATTGTACAATCACACTTAAACGATAAAATCACAACTTCACCAAAGCAAACAATGTAGCCCCCGTCACATTAGAGCTTTGCTACACGATCGCCCACGCTCCGAACAATTGTAAGAGAGTAGTCGAATACCAAATTTTAACCATAATCGTACGATCTTAGAACTCACCCAAAATTTGTGACAATACAGAAGATCTGAACATTCAAATATTTCCTCGATTTTTTTCGATAGAACACCTTTTTATTTTATTTTTTTCTATTTCACCATGTACAAAATAGATCGATCTATTTGTCAAAATCAAGTGTTTGTTAAAAATTCAGGGTGACCTGTTAGTCGAATATTTCTTCTGACGATAAAAGCCTGCGCTCGCTAAGCTTGCTTCAGTCTTTTATTGTATGCAGAAATATCTTAATATCATAATATATACACTTAATGCGCCTTTACCATGTTCTTAATGTGCCCCCGACCCGAAGTAACAGAATATATATATAATAAACAGAATATGAGTCATTTAATTCTCGCCAGTTGCATTTGAAATTTACAATTGTTGGAGATTGCTTTCACTTCAATCCAGTTATTTTACATAATTATGGCACTATTCATATTGTTTGTACCCTTAATGTCTGTATGAATGTGAATAATAAAATATGTTTAAACTAAAACTAAGTGAACTTACACGTTTCCACCACGAGCGTAGTGAGATCAGAGACCTGGAGAGACGAGAGTTTGAAGTGTATAGAATGTACATGTATATAAAAGCGCCTTTGATTGCCTTTGCTGTGGACAACAACGTCAAATCCGCTAATAATTAAGATGGGCACGACTGCCATCTCTGATGATTTTACACTTTAATGAGGCAGATACAAGCCAAAATATGGGACACAAAATAATAGACATTATGCTCCATTGACAATGCACATATGAGGCTTTAAAATCCAAAATTCAAACTATTTCATTCTGCAACACAAACCTTTTATACAGAATTCTAGCTGTATACACACCACATAAAAACGTTAGCTTTAAACAAGGTTGAGATGTTACAGAAGAAAACCTCTATTCAGTGCAAGTTTTCAGACAGCTGATCGTGATTTTTATTCTCTAATTTGGCAAAAAAGCATTAACTGTTAATTTCTACCTACTGTCACTTCCGTCTATGATTGGCCACATAGTCCCTAGACATGCAGCGCCGCCGATTATCATGTAAGCCATATGGAGGGTTTTCCTGCCCATCTTCATCAAAGCGTAGATTCCGAGAAATTGCGCCGGATATTGCACTATTTCGAGCAATGTGAAGTTCAGATAGAAGTCTCCCCCTAGATTTCCGATGTTCCACAGAATGCCATAATAGGACATGCTACATACGAACCTGGAAAGTGGGCAATACAAAATTTGTCTATCTAGTTTTTTTTTTTTTGTTGTTGTTGTTTTTTATATCTTGAACCACGTCAGGGAATCTCGTGATTTTTGTAGTAATGCGTACTTGACATTATGGTGAATTCAAACCTTCGATTAAGACCCATTTTCCGGGTAATTTTTTACTATATCATTCAAACCTGCAACAGCCTACGCGACATGGAATCTTCTCAACGGCTATAACTTATTTTTAACCTTTATTCTAACAAATTTATCAAACACTCGAAAATTCGTTCGTCATTTTCAATTTTGACAACTATTTTGCGGGTAACTGGCACGCAAGATTTGTATTTTGTTACGAAATGGGAATACAAGATTTAAATAAGCCCAGAAAAAAAAGATTGATATTATTTATTTTAAAATGTAACCTTTCTGCATGTTGGATTTTGACTCGCCATTTTCTTTTCCGTAATAAAAATGTAAAATGAGTAACAAACACGGGCTCTATTTCATGCCGTGGGCGTTACCCAAATCATTTTCCATTTTTAATCCATAAAGGAAAGTAGGCAGTTTAAATTCAACAAGAAGAAAATTACTTTTTCAAATAAAGTAATATAATGACCCTTTTTCTGTATTATTTAACCCGTATATTACCATTTCCAAAAAAAATAAATACATTTTTTGCTTTCAAGTTACCCACAAAAAAAAAGATACCCGCAGTGTAATCTAGGTTTTCACAATACATTTTTTAAAAGCGACCTTACCAATTAAAGAAAAGTATTGCAGTCCTTTTCGCCAAAACTGATGTAGAAAACAAGAGCCACACTTTTCCTTCTTTAGTTGATGGTTTAATCAGTTTCAGTTCCTCTTCATTGAAGCTTGACTTGTTAACTGACGCCATTTTTCGAAAAGTTTTGACTGCCTCGTCCTTTCTGTTTCTACTTAGCAACCATCTGATAGACTCTGGCATAAACCTGTTGTAAACATTTTATAAAATGGATAATCAAATTACAATAGTGTTTTATATGTTTACGTGTTTACATCTTTAAACATTGCATTATAACTGGAATACTATCTCTGGAAAGTTAAACCCAAATAGCTGTTTCCAACATATACTAAATACTAAATATGTATAAGTATATACAAATGTATGTGATCAACTTTATATAGCGCATATACTTAAACGACTTTTGGGGCCTCCGTGGCCGAGAGGGTAAAGTCGCTGACTTTAACACTCACTCAGCCCCTCATCGCGTGGGTTCGAATCCCGGCAAGGTCATTCGGATTTTCATGTGAGGAAGCCTTCCAGCTGGCTTGCGGTAGGACGGTGGGTCTACCCGGATGCCTCTGTGCATTCGAGGTCTTTCTTCACCTGTAATTAGCTGGACGTCGCTATATGACTTAAATACTGTCGAAGCGACGGTAAACTCAAATAGTCAAGTCAAAGTCAAACGACTTTAGCAACACATTTCATTACCAGTAGTAAGGGATCAAAACGATGATTGGCGCAGCTGCAACAAGAGTGAACCATCTCCACGACCGAAAAATGTACGCAGTCAGAAGAGGCAAAAGTCCGCCTGTTGTTCCAGCAATCTGGATCACCAGTCCGACAAAATAACGACTATCTGGCCCAACGTACTCCATGACTGCATAAAATACATAAAACATATGACAATATTTGATAGACACAAAATAAAACTGTAAACTGAACTTTGCTGCCAATGAATAAATCTGTACAAAAAGATAAAGCGTAAATGTTTTGTTTTGGTTTTTTTTCTTCAAAATTTCGTTTCTGTTCATTATTATTCTCTATAATCAGCAATTTCGTCTGTGCAAGCATGGCCCTCGCGGTTTCTGAAATACCATTACTTACCATTTTTCATTCAGTGACATCGTCATATTACAAAACTGAATTAAAGAGGTAATGTTTTTTTATCAAATTCAATTACACATTCCAACCAGACGGAACACATCGTTGGTTCTATTCGTAGTTACGAGTAGTGCATATAGGAGCTTTATTGGCAGACAAAAAGTGAGTCATACATCTTCTGATACTGTCTTAAAATGTTCATACGAGAAACAGGATGTAGACAATGTTACATACACATATATATATCCCTTTTGTTTCTGAGAAATAAACATGCCCACACACCTATGACGTAAGACACGAGGTAGAGTCCCAGTATGGCGGCCCCGTGTAAGAACATCATCACACAGAAACCTATATACTCCATCATCCCGGCCATGCCGGCTACGGTCACCAGTAACATCCAGATACCGATGTACTGGGCCTTTCGTCTCCCTATTCTGTAAAGAAAACATAAATAAACATCAACGAATGACGACCTGCAGTCTTTTCATTGAAAAAACTGTTTCCATTTGCTCACAAAAATGCAGATATAAAATGTGTGTGTGTGTGTGTGCTTTGTTTTCCTCTATACAAATATTGTTTTTTTGAATAATGCACTAGAGAAATATATAATGTCTGCAATTACATTAATTTATCAATACAATTTAAGAATGTCTGACATCAACTCTTATGGGAACCCTTTTGCTACAATATACCGTGTTATACAATATCGCTAAAACTCATTTTGCCTGGGATACTTAATACGTAGCCAATACTACTCTGTCTTATATTGCACGTCTCGCCAGTATTCATTTCGATAAAGCTCACATGTTCCAAAGCTGTGCGACGATAAAAGATTTCACTTTATTACCAATCAGGAAAAGATACTTACAAGTCCGACAACTGTCCGAACGCTATAGAGCCGGTAAGTACACCGAAGAACATTATACTTTGAGAATTTGGTATCATAATGGCATTGTCACACACCATGTCCAACTGAAACAAAATGAAATTACAATAAAAGTGTACACAATTTTTACTTACTGAAAGAATCGTAACGGAAAAAGTGTGACAGACAGACGGCAGGGGTCGAATCTAACAGTGTCCCGGGATCACGAGGTCACCAAAATTTGGGAAGGGACTCCAGAATTGACATTTCCAGGAGTGCCGTGTCCAATTAAAAATAAATTAAACAGCATCCTATGTTATCATCTTCATAAAACTTTCTTATTAGTAACCTTCTTTGTTGAATCATAACTTTTTAACCAATTGTTACGCGAATACAACCATCATATGTCTGAATGACATGACAGAGAGTCTTAATTTTCAGAAGGGACTCTGGCTGAATTTCAAAGCAGCTGTTCCGTCGAGATACCTGGCTGAATAAAAAAGTTAGTGTTAAATGCTGCTCAGACGGACAGACAGACGACGGTGAGGTGGTCCCTATGTGACACTTCTGCTTTCAGCAGTTGTCACAAAAATATGTTTATAATCGTAGTGCGGCTATAGATCATGTGATTCATAATTGTTGCCTTCTATAATATCAATATGATTATCTTTTAGATCTTGAGCTGAAAGAAATCTATTTAATTCTCTATTATAGCTTCCTAGCTATAGCTAGCTTCTTCTTTTATCCCATGTAAGTATTATATCAATTCTTAAATTTTTGAAATATAAAGAAAATGAAACATGGTTTTAAACCAATTTATCTCAATGACAACCTCTTTGGTGAGGGTCATTTTGAAGACAACATCCTCGTACACCCATTTTTCACATTTTTGTTTCGTCCTTGACCCATTGGTTGCTTCTTTCGGTCCCACGGCGAAGATATGACACCTGTCATACGTGTAGAGACCGTCGGCGTCGTCAGGAATGAAGGTGGTGATAAGGTCACTATGATTGGCTCCTTGGATCAAATATGTAGGTAAAATATAAATAACCTTCTACAGTGTTAATTTAATACTTAGAAGTTCAAGTATTTATCATACTTGAAACTTATGTCAATTATTAAAGTAAGAACTTATGTCAACTAAGTTATACACTTGACTATTAAGCGAGACAAGAGGTGTTTTGTTGTTGTTTTGTTGTTGTTTTATATGGTGTTGTTGTTGTTGTTGTTGTTGATTTTTTTTAAAAAAATTTTGGGGGGGGTGTTGTTGTTGTAATTCAAGATTTTAAGTTTTTCGTAAGTTTGTGGTGGAATCGAGACGTGATTATTTGTTTATCCAGTCATTAATTGTGATCATGATCTTATTTACATAGTATTTAGTAGTGTAACCTATTATATTTGTATTTTTCATCAGTCAACTTACTGATAGACTGATATCTAATTACATATATCATGATCAAAATAAACTGCATTGGCTCCACTTAAACGTGTGTAAAGAAGATTTATCTGTCGCGCAGTTAGAGATGTTCAGTTCCTAGAATATTACACTGATTAATTGCAATAATTAAACATTTATATTCACCAACCTAAGTGAAAACATAATATAGAAAATATCGACATTTTAAACAAAAAAAGACGTTAAAAGTACAAGGAAAATGGTATAAAATAACAAAAACATGGAACAATTAACACCAATTACTACAAAAGAGAGAAGAAAAATAAGCATTGCCCTGTTGGAAAATAAGGAAACGATCTGAAGATAACATTGCATGTTCTGTAGTCAGAAAGACAATTCGTAGAACTAAAACAAAAATATAATACCAACCGATGATTTGGAACAGCAAGAAAGAATACATTAAGAACCATAGATGAAGATGTCAAAAACGAAACCACACAAATCGACACAAAAATACGTTTTTGGTACGGTCCGAATCCGTTTACGTCTTTAAGAATATCGTCAAACGTTTTCATGTTGGACGCACTTGATCAAATCTGTTTCCTTAATGAAAGTTATTATAATTAGTAGTTGTTTTGAATGTTAAGTCCACTTTTAGAAATATTAAGACGGCTAAGGTAATATAAAGGATAGATTTTACGGCTTAAAGGGTCACAATATCACTTTGACATATGTAAGTATTATTACTCGTGAGGAAAGGTACAGTACAGCCAAAAGTTTCGCTCCCTCCGGCTGTTTGATTTTGTAACCATGCATTCAAAGCAGACACACATGTAAACAGTATATATGTTTTTTGCTTTGTTTTGTTGGTGTTTTTTTGTGTGTTTTTTTTTTGTGTGTTTTTTTTTTTGTTGTTGTTGCTTTCTCTTTTTTTTCTTGGAGGGGGGGGGGGTAGTGTTTTTTGTTATTTTTAAATCATTCTAACATTGAGTAAACCTGTCTTGGTTTTTCTCTTTCTTGTGGCTGTGTCTTTTTGATTCACTGTAGTATCATGCCGTAGACAAGTGGAATGATTTCATATCTAGTCAAATCATTCTAACATTGAGTAAACCTGTCTTGGATCTACCCTTGCGCGCTGATCACCAAGTTTTAAGACCTTGGTATGTCGCAGATAGATAGAAGAAATCTGCTCATTACATTAAAGATTATATAAAGTATTACACAGAAATAAATAAATGTGGTTTAATATGTGAGTGCCATTTGATCATATCACATATAGTTTTGGGTATATGTCGGCGTCGGATACCCATGGCTTCCTATTTCATCTGTCATGTATGGAGTAACGGAATGAGCTCTCGAGGGTTTCCGACGCTGGGGTACATGTATAAAAAACAAAATACTGTCATATAATAATAAAGCAGATAGGTTAGACTCTTACTTTAACATTTTAGAAACATTGCTTTCGCTCTTTTTATTTTTGTCATTCCCTAACAAAGGTGAGACATCAAACCAAAGCAAACACACAAAATCAATGTTTTGATATTAATACGAACAAAAGACAATCAGTTAACCCTTTCCCTCATAGAGGACACCATGAAAAGACCTATGCGAACAGCATAAAACCAGATCAGCCTGCGAGTAACTCGCAGGCTGATCAGGTTTTATGCTGTTCGCTGCTCCTCAGTGGTCTGGAAATTAGGACTTTATAATTAAATTTGGTAAGGTTTAACTGTGGTTTTCTGCAGATCAGGCTTTATGTGGTACCTATTGAGTGCGTCAAAATGAGTCTATATGAGGGAAAGGGTTAAAGAAAATTGTATATATACACATGTACTATGTACATAAAAATGCTTTTATGATAAATCATGTCAAAACCCCCTACTTTAGACCAGACATTAACACTAAAATTAATATGTTTCATGTATTGAACAATTATATAAAATATTAAAGCTAAATATTCTTCAACAACTTTTCAATATGAGTTGTATGCTTTATTTCTAACTACCCTGTACTGGATACATCTTCTGACCCCATACACACCATCTATAGATTCACAGTAATGTTCAAACAATCAGCCGGTTGGTAAACATCCCTCTATGAATTCAGTACATAAGACAAGGCCTTATACAATATTTATTTTCGTAATGCGATAATTCCCAAATATAGACACCCTTAAGAAGCACTGTAGGTAACTATTGAATGTATTTTTTAATAAAACATACTGAAAGAAATGTAAAACGATGCGGTCTTCAAATCATCGTCTTAAACCACCTTATATCGTATAATTGTGCCTAAATTTGTGCGACATTTGGGCATATTCTGGTTTGCCTATTAACTGTTAACAATCGAATTTTAAATGCGTTCTTATGAATACTTGGTATTCTGAAAGGACATTTTTGGTCATTGCTTATGACTTGACTATTTGAGTTTACCGTCGCTGAGACAGTATTTCAGTCATATAGCGACGTCCAGCTAATTACATGTTGAGGAAGACCCCGAATGCACGTAGGCATCCGGGCAGAACCACCGACCTACCGCAAGCCAGCTAGAAAGCTTCCGAATGACCCTGCCGGGATTCGAACCAACGCGGTGAAGGGCTGTCATGTATCGAAAGTATAATCCGATGATTATATCTACAAACAAAAGTGTTTTGATGATTTTAACCATTTGTAACATATATAGGTTATGTATTTTCTTAATTTTGGACCAATATGTTGGGTGTTGCGATGAAAATAAAAAGGACTAAAAACATTTTTTTTATCTTTCAGTTTTTCAAATATATCTTTAATTATATATTCATAGCTCAGATGTGTTTTTCTGCTCATAAACTGCATACTGAATCTTTAAAAGAGTACTGTCTAGAATTATCTTAAGTACAATTATAAGATTATTCTTGAAAATTTTGAAAAAAAAATATTTGCACCAAATCGTTCAGAACTCAATAATCAGTAAGTGAAGAATGTACCTAAATTCAAACGTAATTTTACATTAGTACATGATTCTAAAATATTGAAAAATAACTAAACACTTTTCCTTCGTAAGCCGAAATAATGGTCAGAGAAAAAAAATAGAAAGACAAAAATTGACACTACTTCGTTTTTAACCCGCAACCCCCATTTACATACCGTAACATACATTTTAGTTTATTTATGGATATTCTTTAATCGGAGGTAATGTAAGTCCAAGAATCTCTATCATCTTATCTGGGATATTCATATAAGAACATATAAAGATACTCCCCAATTGTTATTATGATTGTGTTTTCTTTTCAAATTCGTAAATTCTGAAACCATTCAAAATAACGTAGGCGTATGAAATCAGTCATGTTTTCTTTTTTTTTCTTTTTTTTTTTCTTTTTCTTTTTTTTTTCTTTTTTTTTTTGTTTTTATTAAGATTATTTTGGGGTATTTTGGAGACTGCTAAAATATCTATTGTTGAAATCTCAGTAGTTAAAGAACATTATTTTTCAGTTAAAATCACTGAACTATACATACGAGTATGCCTGAGATTCTGATTTGAGCAGCGATACATGTATGTTATTAATTCTTAATACATGTATTTTTGCTTCTGATTTATTATATAAAACATTTCAACTATCTGATGTAACATTAACAAACTTATTTTATTTTTAAATGTACATCTTTCAAGAACCACTTAGTTGAGATGATACATGCCATTGTCCGGGCCTTAAGAAGTATGGACAAAATTGCTCATGACTCTGTAGTATACGGTAAAGTTAAAACTTGAAAGTCAAAAGTTACATTTTATACGACTTTGTTATGTCGCAGTCTGGAATCAAACCCGCTCTTGGAGCGATTTAAAACTAGATGAGAAAATAATAATAAAATCAATAATGCTGACGTCACTTCCACTTATTGTAGTACATGGAGGAATGTAAAGAAGAGAGACAGAATGGATTGTTTAACAACTTAAAGGTTACGAAGTATTTCAAAGCGAAACTGGTATGCAGCAACCTAGACATTTGACCTTATTGTCTTCAGAAAATTGCCCAAAAAAGAAAACGTTAGGAAATATTACAAATGAATAATAGATAGTGTAATCTCACCATAAAATGTGTATATCCCCGAAAAAAATAATTATCTATTATAATATTGAATTTAAAAATGAAGACAATTTAAATTCCATTATATGCTTGAACATGAAAAAAATCCGTTTGGTATGTAGTTACTATAGAGATTATTCATAATAAGTTATATACTCCCTGGAAAATCCACTAGACCCCAATCCCCCTCCTATAAAAAGCAGGCATTCCTGTCCCGCGAAAGGTAATTTCAGCTCCTCTTCAAATCAAGAAGTGCAAAGTATTCTCATGGTGGTGAAACGCTATGGCCGATCTGTAATTGCTCACTGTTTAACACATAGTTCAGGTTGATAGGGATTGTGGTCAAAATATTCGTCAGTAGTTTGACTTCTAAAGGACCATATACACCCTGCAATTACTATAACATTATTAATGTATAGTATTTCTCATATCGGCGGTCCTAACTTTGATCAGTATATAATGTCATTTAATGTTTCACATAGGCATCGGATGACCTTATTTTCCTTTCATTATAAACGAGTACCGAGATAGTGTTCGTTAGTCGAAAAGGACAATGTCGATAAAGGACACAATTACGTTTGATGACATCTTAAAAGATGTTGGAGAGTTTGGGCCTTTCCAGAAACGTCTGTACATATTGCTGTGTCTGCCAAGTATAACTCTTGCCGGACTGTTAGTTCTGAACGTGTTTGTTCTCGGTATACCGCAGCACAGGTTTGTTCATCATTTTTATCACAACCGATTTGATAAAAAATCTTAATGGACACTCTCCCTTCCTCTATTTCTTCTTCTTGATCTTCTATCTTTAGAACCCATTACTATGAATTGAGGCATGCGTATGGGAGGGTGGACGTTTGTTGACGTATTAAAAAATTTCAGCAACGACGGGCTCTAACGGGGAACTCTCAATTTCGAAACTGGGGAACTATAGTTATACAAATTCATTTAAGATGAAATATTACTTTTGAACGTGTGTTTTGAAACAATTTTTAAGAAAATGAATTAATCCAACAGTTTTTCTTTTGCTTTGGAATAACTTCCTACGTTCAACATTTAATGTTTGTCAATATGAGGCCTTACCCCGTTGATATGATCGCACATTATCCAGCCACTGGGCCAGAAAGCATGGGGACTATACGTATGCACGAAGGAGATTTACAACTATCATTTTGAGCAAACTGAAAGTCATGAAAATTATTGATATTATTCCATTACAACATTTTTTATGAGCTTGATGATTTCTAGATTAGTCGTGATAGAAAAAGTTTTTTTGTTTTTTTTCTTTGTTGTTGTTTTTGTACTGTCCCTTAACTTTTTTTCGAAGCATTCGGGCTATTACGGTTTCAAAACGTTGTTTTTCGTCAATTCCTCAGAATAAAATATGGTAAAAATGGAAAAAAGTTAAAAATAAAAAAAAAATATTCAGCCGACCCACCGACCCTATTTTTCGGAGATGTTATTGAAAATAAACATATTTTTTTCGCCTTAATATCTTTTACATTTCATATGCAGATCAACTCTTTGTACGTGTATATATCTTGATTGTTTTTTGTCAATTTGTAGATGCAAGCTTCCGGGGTATAAAAACGACACATGGAATGTACAGAGTGCTTATCACCAGGAGTTGATAGACGCTGCCGTCCCTGCAGACGACACCAACAAATACCCGTATGATAGGTGTCATCTGCTGAACAATGACAGCAAGTACACGTGCAATGAATGGGTGTATGACGACAGTGAATATACCGATACGTTTGCAAAACAGGTTCGATTTATGTAATTTAACGTTAATATAACTTAACCGTTCAAGGCACTGATAGACTGCCGGCGGGAATTACATAAAATGATGGACACGCTGTTTTGCAATGGAATTGATCGGGTGTATATTTGGTTCACTCAAGTGAATCAAACTGGTTTGCGTTCTGTACTCGCTGCACTTTTTGCATGGATATTTTTGAAGACAATTACTCATCATGGCGTACCTCAGTCGCTCACGAATTATGACAACAGTGACTAACCCGGTCAATAATAGTGTATTTGATTCTTGTGTAAAGTGAAGGAGAACATGAACTTGTTTCATATAATCGGGAATGAGGGTCATGACCTCGATTCATGGCTTTACTTCAGTTCTGAGTACGCTGTTGTGAACCTTAACTTTGTTGATTATGTTTAAAAAAAAATATCTTAGTATTCGCTAATGAATGAATTCCTAACATTTTAAGTTTGCCCCATTCATTTTCAATATAATATACTTGCTCTGCGGGTAAACTTTGAGGGTCATGGTAATTATTTGTATATGTAAATAAATGTTTGTTGGTTTACATACGTTTGATAAGTGCCTAATTGAAGAAAATATGTTTCATTTTTATATGGGTTACCTTCATTCTCGCATTTCATAATGATAAGGTTTTTAAAGTAGCATGGATTGAGATGTTTTCTTTACATCGAAATCGTTTAACGCAGCCGAATGACGTACGATTTAGGTCCTTTATTGCTACGCCCATGCATCTGCTTGGATGAAATGGAGCATAATAAAATGCTGGGTCGGCAATTGTTTACAGTGTCATCATGCGAAGGCATTACTTTTATTTCTTTAGGCGTATCCCTTATTGTGGCTTTACTAATTAAGACTTTGTTCGTACGGCAAAAACAATTTACTTGATTCGCTAGAATAAGCAACGATGCGGCGCGGAGTTGATAATGCGACATCTTTTGCTTAACGAGCTTCAACTCGCTACAATTAATTTGAGATAAATGCTTGGTTTGGGAATCCATCTGTCAATACTTTGCGATAGTTAAATATTTGTAATACTAAGATTATTAAACTAGATAGAAACTCAGTCATCCATTCCTGTTTTAAAGAAGTATTAACAATATATATTTAGAAAATAATGTGAACAGACATATACAGCATCAGTAAATAAATCTTAACCTGATAACCCTCAACAGATTTATGTAAGTACATATCATGTTTTCAAACGAAATTGTTCGCATCTATGCAAATAAGTAGTATTTCGTTACAGAAAAGTTTTCCTTTTTTATGTCTGGGCTGCAGGCAAAATTGTGCAATTTAATTTGAACAAACAAGGCCTGGACATTTAAGACAAATACAGTTAAATTGATTTAAATGAAATAGCATGACTGACAGATAAGTCTGGTATCAAATAAACTTGCAAGTATTACGAATAACTCAAGACCCTTTAGTAGAATACGTTATCAAACAACCATTGCTAAGCTAAGCACGTACCTGACAAGAAGTTAACATATGATTAACACATCAAGAAAATATATAGAATATATAATTTTCATGGATACAAGACAGAATATAATATGATATGTACAGTACTATATATTGACTTTCACATCCTTGTTTCTCAAATACATCTATAGCAGATATTTGTGGAATACGTGTGTAGAATGGATTCTGATCTTAAATATATATGTAGGCCTATCAATCACTTGCTAAATAAAGGAAAAACCTGTAAATTTCCCTCATCAGATGTACCACATAGTTAACTTAAGGTAACCCATCCATCATTAAATTATGATCATGGTCCATCAAATCATCGTGGGAATTTTATTGTAAATACAAGCATTTATACACTTTGAACCTAAGTCAGTAGATGCTTGCATCTGCATTTATTAAGCATTTGAAATACTGTAACGTCCAAGATGAGGTAGAGACTACTGTGGGTGAGCAGTCAGGATTCAGATTAAAATCCAAAACAGTACCAACGGCAAAAGTTTTCTCTCATACTGTACGTTCGCATAAACAGAAACAGGAAGATATCATTTGTCTTGTGCCGTCAAATATGGAACTTTTTTTTTTCGAGAACCGATGGACAACATCGAGTATTTGTTTTTACATTGGTAGGGGCGAGTGTTAATGGCAAACGACTTGGAACCTAATCAGAGGGTTGCGATCCCCGGTCGCGTGTATGCTGTTTAAAATCGATTTTTTTTTATTTTTCCGTTGCATGCCACTCTGCCTAGATCTGGACGTGGTATCATTTGGCGTGAATTGCCTTAGAAATGGTACTAACCCAGTCACAAAACTAGTAGTCCATAGTGACAGAGATACTGATGTTGGAATTGATTAAACGAAAAAAAGCTTCCTCTTGGATCAACAAACAATCACTCTTTCTCTCTTTACTCTTAATTCCAACAATATATGATTCATATTCGGAGGTCCAAGGTAAATAATGAATGATTTCGCTTTTCCGGGCTCTTACTCAACAAAGGTTTGGAGATTTTTCAAAAACATGTAACCTGGCTCACATGCCTGCCTTATCAGGATGGAGCTTCAAGCGTAGGAACCAAATCAAAGGAGAAGGTCTTACTTGGAGGTGAAATAGCAATTAAAACCGAGTACAAAGTTTACTGTTCGGGCCTTAACTTTTATATAACTTACGATAAATGTTCGCCTTGATGAGATAGAGTGTAGCGCACAAGAACCGGGTCAAACGTCAAGGCCATAGAATGTAGCGCACAAGAACCGGGTCAAACGTCAAGGCCATAGAGTGTAGCGCACAAGAACCGGGTCAAACGTCAAGGCTATAGAGTGTAGCGCACAAAACCGGGTCAAACGTCAAGGCTATAGAGTGTAGCGCACAGGAACCGGGTCAAACGTCAAGGATAGAGTGTGCGCGGGAAAGTCAAGGCTATAGAGTGTAGCGCACAGGAACCGGGTCAAACGTCAAGGCTATAGAGTGTAGCGCACAAAACCGGGTCAAACGTCAAGGCTATAGAGTGTAGCGCACAAACGGGTCAAACGTCAAGGCCATAGAGTGTAGCGCACAAGAACCGGGTCAAACGTCAAGGCCATAGAGTGTAGTGCACAATAACCGGATCAAAGTCAAGGCCATATTTGGAGGTTAAATTTAATATGTACATACCAGAAAGCCTGTTTTTGTTTTGAATTTTCCTTTAAGTGTATAGGTGTTTAAAAGTCATTCATTTAGACGGATAATTACTCGTAAGCGAGAAAGCATTGCTAGCTTTAATGTTATATTCTGTCTAATTATATAATTATTTCATTTTGATTCCATTTGTCACATTAGCTTTCCCATTTGTGTCTTCACTTTTCAATGATATATACACAAACGATTGATTAACGACTAAAGGATCGCTGTTATACTCGTGTGTAAATGAATGTTAAACCCTGATTACTGGCTGTCATGTAATTGGTCATTTTACCCCTTTCGTTTACTTATAGCGGCTCTCTCAGATTTCATTAGCAATAATGATCACATTCGCATTCATAATCACTAATAGAATAAAAGCCGTAATCACCACGATCAACCGCGGTATTTCCCTGCGGGACTGAAGATAAATTACTGTTCATTCGACATCTGTTTATTCTCAGATACTGGGATTTCGTTTTCAGACCATTTACATGTGTGTTCGCGTATCCTTGCATGTTGCTTTATTGCATTTAATATATATATATCTTCTTTTTATATACATGTTTCACTCTAGATATTGTAATCACGAATTCGCTACACCAATGTGACCATTTCCATACTTGAATAAACCAGTATAAACCAGTCTTAATGGTGATGAAAATACCCTAAGGCTCATTTCTTTGAACTCAACGTTTGTTACTACTTCATTACTAAGGCCAAAAAAGTTCCGTTTCTGGTCTCCAGCAAATAGAAAAGAGGGTCGATAGGTCGGATTTTTTTTTTTTTTTTTTTTTTTTTTTTTACATGAAACGAAAGGTAAAAGAGGGAAATATTTTTTAAGGCGGAAAGGTGAAAAAACTTTAGGGTCGGTCGTTAAAAAAGAGGGTCGGTCGGGAGACCAGACACGGATATCTTTTTTGCCCAAGCGATAAGAGCAGATAAAATATGCAACTGATATTTACGACACTTTCAGTCCCACCCTGCTTTGTCCAGCCAGATATGACCGTGAAGTGTCGCATGCCATGTATATCAATTTCGGATGCCTTGAGACTATCTATTTGATAAAGCTAATTGTGTTTCCTAATTAATTCTTCCTGAAAAAAATGTTATCAAAAATTCATATGCGTTTCTCTATAGATTGGTTATGATGAATATTTCAGCTCAATATGGTGTGCGACAAAGCCATCATGATTCCAAACGCCCAAAGCATATTTTTCTGCGGTGTCCTCGTGGGATCACTAGTCTTCGGGCAGCTCTCGGACTTGTAAGTTGATTTTTCAGCTATAGTCATTTATATGCTAACATTCTCTTGACGGTGCCACGAACATTTGCTAGAATACGGGGAGGGGGGGTTAGACTGAAAGCTGTGGGGTTAATAGAGTTTCATCAATTTCAAATGAACAAGATAACTTTTCATCCTCTAGAGAGACATAATGTAGTAACTTATTTCTTCATCGACTTAAGAACTACCGAAAAATTAAAATGAAATAAGAAACACACAAATCACGTATGAAAATTTACATAATGTTCTGTGTAGTACATTTTTATGATAAAAACAGAAATACACAAAAGAAAAAAAAAAACGTTTAAACTTAACAAGCAAGGAATGCTTTTCTAAGTATGCCCATACAAGAAAGAAGATGGCATACATATGACCTAAATGTAGAAGGCCAGAACAACCTGAAAAATGTTTATGGGCTCACTAGGTTTAACGATTTCCGCTAGATTCGCTGTCCTGTATATTAGAAAGTTTACCATCTTGGCTTCCGTCCCAGGTGCGAGGGGTCGTGGGTTTGAACCCTGTATATATGGTACTAGTATATAATAATGGTGACAAAGTTATTTATAATGGCATAGTATTACTACATATCGAGGTAAAATCAGTAAACTGTTATAAACCTAGCAATTCCAAAGTGAGACGTATATTTCCAATTTATATTCAAATTAAACGTATACATATTTAATTACTGAAGGGGAACGCTGCAATTTGTATATCCTACATAAAATATTTGGGTTTCGTCTTCTGTATCTGGATTACAAATAAAGCTTTAAAAGCGATTATATTGATCTGAACTAAAATCTTCTCAATTCAAGGAGTTTTACGTTAAACTTTACCATGCAAAACAAACATTCGACAAAAGGCATTGTTTGCTAGCCAATTTCGCTGTCCAAATCTTCCATTAACAATAATTATCTTAAATTATCCTTTGCGCACTTGCTTTTATATTTTTACTAATGATTGTTTCCAGCAAGAAAAGCTGACGATATCATTTTTGTAGAACCATGCTTTAAGGTGATCTGTCGAAAACCAATCTTCATAAACAAAAGCAAATTATTTTTAAAATGCGAGACAATTTGGGAAACGGCAAGTTTAAGCACCTTTGATATTTTCTATAATTAAATGACTTTTTTTTTTTGTTGTTGTTTTTTTAAATGTTTTCCAAAATCGTCATGGATCAGCAATTATTTCATCACGTCAAATTATAAGATAATTATCATTTCTTTTGAAATTCATATCTTTTCGCTTTTCATCCGCAGTTTTTTATGACTGGTCTCATTCAAACTCGTCTGATGATGTATTCAGCTCATGATATGAAGAAACCCGTTGAATTTGATTAGAATAATCATTGCATTGAAATAAATTATTTCTAAAATGATTTTAAATGTAAACATAAAGCTTAAGATCTCTTTCTTAACATTAAATATACATTTCTCGGCTACGAAACATAAACGTATTTTACATTGGCACACATTGAAATGTTTGTGAATCATTGAAATATGCTTAATTCCGAAAGCAGGCATAAATATCCACTGCTATACGATATGTACTTCAGACACACGTCCAAAATGGGCACAAGAAACCAGTTATTCGTTATAATTCATTTATAACTGTAATTGAATAAAAAGACATGTCTTGGGGTTCTGATATTAAAATACACATTATACCTCTAAACAGTATTTCTTAGCCAAAAAAGAGACTTGACATTGTATATAGCTCAGCAATTCTTCTGAAAGCGGATGACACATGATTGTCTAATATTTTCATAGTACAAATCTACAAATTTATTTATTTATTTATTTATTTATTTATTTATTTATACACATTTGTGTTGTTGTCAAATGACATCAATTTTAAGGTAAGTGTCAAATTGAATTCAGTGTCTTTGTTGCAACCTTTTGGTATTGGGTCCCTTAGTTCTGCCTTACATGATAAATGTTTTCTAAAATGAATATAAGTTATAACTGATTCTGGGTCTGGATTTGTATGGAAGCACAGAGGGGACATGGTAGTTTTCTTTTTTTATTATTATCTCGTGGCCACGAGAACGAGATAGCGATATTTATTTTTCTTAGTTATTGGTCACAGTTAGCGAGATTTTTCTTTTTTTTTACTTATATCTCGTGGCCACGAGTTAGCAAAAAAAATTTTTTTCGAAGCTATTATCTCGTGGCCATGAGATAATTGAAAAGAAAAACAATATGTCCCCTCTGTGCTTCCGTAGATTTGTGTGCCGGGTGCCACCGTGCTCGTGCGGACGATGAAACACGGTGAAGGGCACACGGCGGGCGTTAAGCGATCGTTGAACACGGTGAGGGCCGAGACCGGCGAAAGTATTGAACATGTCAAAAACTTTACGGTATAAGGACGGTATAAGGACGGTATAAGGACGGTATAAGGACGGTATAAGGACGGTATAAGGACGGTATGAGGACGGTATAAGGACGGTATAAGGACGGTATAAGGACGGTGGGCCGGTACGAGGCCGTTATTGAACCGTTCATGTGAAGCTGACGACGTGTTAACCGTGTTCATACCGGCCTCATATCGGACTACCCGTTTCTCAACGTTGACTCACCATCTCATACCGGCTACCTACCGGTCCCTTACACTTACCGGTCTCTTAACGTTTAACCGGTCTCTTAACGACCTAATAACGTCCTGTTACAGTTCCACCGTCTTCATAACGTCTCCATACCGGCCTGTTGTCATGGTTTCATTGCCCCCTTTTAAAAACCGTGCAAGACACCGTGAATTCATAGTAAAACTTTACTGTATAAAATCGACGAATTTGAAATATTAAATTTGAAAATAACCTTCTTACAGTCAATAATAACACACGGAGAATAATATACTGAAACTTATCCACATTATCAAAAGACTCATACTAGGGATTGGGCTTCTTACCCTTAAAGTTGTGGATCTGGTTGGAGCACTATACCCATCCCTCTTCAAGCAGCTTTCATTCCACATTTAGGCATTAGAAACGAATTGTGAGGAAAAATATGAGGAGAACATGAACGTAAATTTCGTGAACTGATGTATGACCCGGATGGGTGAATTCCCAGCTTTTATATACCGTGGACGTCAGCAAGGCGGCGTGAACGTTTTCGTGAACGGCAGGGGGACGTTTCGGGGGGGGGGAAGGGGCCAGTAGCCACACGGTGAGGGCCCGGCATGGACCCGGCGAGAAAACGGCCAACACGGTGACACTGACTGGTACCAGGACGCTGTAAGCGGTATGGACGCGGTATGGAGACGGTATGGAAACGTTTAGTACACGGCTGAAAAAAAATGCGGACGGAGAGATTATCACCGCTTGCCATATAAATTAAACGTTATAGGCCCGTTGGGATTAGCCGGTGCTATGTGACAACAAAATTACGTTAAAAAACAAATGATTGGACAAGCTGTTCCCTCACAAGGACATTGATCAGCTCATTGTTATCACGCAGCACGTAATAATGGCCATGAAGCAATTATGGCTTGATTGTGAATAGCATAATATCATGACAAATCACTACCGGTTTAGGAAGATCATGAAGATCAAGGTCATATTCCAATTATCGGGTTTTCTTTATCACAAAAATTGTGAAAACCTGCTTTTTCAATACTAATTTGAAGTGTTTGTTCGCTTGGGAAATTTCGGAAATGATTCAATACACATGGGGTCCACGTGTAAAAAAATGGTAATTTTAAGATTACCTGAATGTGATTGATTAACGTTTTTGTATTTATAAATCGTTGGTTTGTTATATTTTGAATCAAATTTAATCCACAAACAAAATAATTGTGACAAAATGACAGTCACAAAACATGTATATTAGATACCACCGAAATGTTTATCGTAAGGGAATAAACAAAATCAGTCATTGATCAAAGTTAATTTGAATTCGTACGTCAGAGCTTTATGTAGCTTTTAATTCAATTTCGTTGAAACTCTATGAATATTTATTTTGAGGCAATTTGGCGCCATATTAATTATAAAGTGTCCGGTGTCTTTTTCGATCGTGGGTTCGGATCCCGGCCGTGACATACATGTACTAAATTCGTAAAAGATGGTACTGGTATAGCTCCCTTGCTTAGCGCTCAGCATATAAGTGTAGTTCCAGGACTGATTGACCCGGTGTCAGGATAATGTGACTGGGTGTGGTATCATACCACATGTCTACGGGCGTGATACGGCAGTGTGGCAGCACTCTATCTGTCTTAAGTAGACATGGTCTCCAAATGACTAAAATACTGTCGGTGAGACGTAAAACCCAACAAACAAACTTTTCTATTTTTTTGGTTACAGCGCACGTATAATGGAAGACGTAGTTTATGGTAGGCAAAGACTCCCTTTGCAAAGTTTTGAAAAACTGTTATGTCGTGAAATCAAAGACACTGAACATTACAAGTTGGAACTTAAATATATTCATATCTGATTCAGATTCGGACGGAAAAAGGTAATGTACGGGTGTATCTGGTTACAACTGTTGTCGTCTGCGGGCCTCACTCTGATGGTGGAATACGTCGGCTTCTGTATCCTGCTCTTCCTGCTTGGCTCAGCAACCATCGGGTTATACGTCACATCCTACGTCATAAGTATAACACATCTAGATTTTAAACAATCATTTTATATCATATAGTAAAATACATCATTCTGTTTGAAGCAAAATAATAATAAATATATAAACTTCATAACACTAGGTTCATAACACATTTCATCACGTCTTTAGTGCATGTCATGCTAGTTTGGCTTACTCTGCTATTTGTATGAAAGCATATCATTATAATTGTGTCGATGGGTAGTCACAGGTATAAATACAATCTTTGACAACTGCGTCAGGGAGTCGACAATTTGGCTGAGAGGTTAGAGCATTGGACTTGCACTCCGGCAGACTAGGTTCGCTCCTGGGCCGGGTCGAGTGTGTTACATTGGTGGCAGCGATAGGATAATGTCAACT
>CM037782.1:2061588-2099529 GCA_021229015.1 Solen grandis | reverse complement strand
CATACGTATATTAAATTTGATGTGAAACTAATCTTTACGTAAGTAGAATATACTGTTTGTCTGTAAAGTTCAATTGTATTCTAGCATCTTCAATTTGGTTTTCGAAATCTATCTTTAGAGTCCATCACTAGCCACTACAATCTGCCCACATCTGGCTTGTTTTTAGCTCACCTAAACACAAAGTGCTCATGGTGAGCTATTAGGATCACCCTGCGTCCGTCGACAATTTGTTTAAACATCTCTGAAACGCTGGGAAGAATTTGATATCAGTTGGCAGGGATAAATCTCTGAAACGCTGGGCAGAATTTGATATCAGTTGGCAGGGATAATCCTTAGGTAAACCTTCACAAAGGTTGCTAAAATAAACTTGATCCATATAGAACTCTGGTTGCCATGGCAACTCCTTCAAATCTACTGGCCATATTTCAAAATGTTTTAGTTCAGATGTTCCTTGGGTAATATTCAGGTGAGCGACCAGGGCCTCTATGGTTCTCTTGTTTAAAAAAAAGGTATCACGTTAAATAAAAATGTTTCTGAAAGGCTGAATACACACACAAATACAAATAGTTGTGAAAAAATATATAAAATTAAATGTCCAATCATGTCATCTGCGTCCGTCAACTTATAGTAATAACTTAAAATTAAAACATGTACGTTGTATGCCTTTAAAATGACTGTAATTATTATATTAGTGGGGCCCAAGAAACAAACATACACACATAATTCATATTCTAAGTTATAATAAGAACATATTTAACTAGATTTGCATACTGCAAATGCAACGGTTTTCGTGATGATCAACAGTTTCAAACCTGATCAGCCAAGTTAAAATACCAGAAAAACAACAAAATGCAAAATGCTTTATATGTGACCAAAACTTAAAGGCATCTCGAAAGGAATGTGATGTCCCACTGAGCCAGGCCCCCATCTGCTGTGATCAGACCTGCTAATTGCTGGTCATCACTGCAGGGAGTCTTTAGCCAATATAGTACCTATATGTTACGGTAAAACCTCTGATGGGTTGATGCATAACTAAATTATCTGCTACAATGGAAGTGAGATAGTAGGCTAGTTTTACACAAAGCAATAAACATATAATGACTTGACTATTTGAGTTTACCGTCGCTTCGACAGTATTTCAGTCATATAGCGACGTCCAGCTAATTACAGGTGGAGGAAGGACACGAATGCACGGAGACATCCGGGTAGAACCACCGACCTACCGCAAGCCAGCTGGAAGGCTTCCTCACATGAAAATCCGAATGACCCTGCCGGGATTCAAACCCACGCGGTGAGGGGCAGAGTGAGTGTTAAAGTCAGCGACTTAACCCTCTCGGCCACGGAGGCCCCAAACATATAATGAATGATAGTGATAATATGTGGGTTGTTTAGTTTATGATCCCTTACATAATTATTCTTTATTACATTTATTACTTGGAGTCAATTTTGTAACTGCATGATTATAGGATCATACGGCATTTATTTCAGAATTAAAGTTTTGATATTGAAAATATAGAGATACGCATTTTTGTAGTAATTAAAATGAGCCTGAAGGACATAATTCTGACAATGCAAGATCTTTTTGTTTTTTATTTGCTTTTGCTAGAGACATTTTGTTACATTTTATTCAACAGAATTTCTCTTATTGAATAAACAAGTAATAAAATTTGTGTTGATTTCCGACATATAAACATGTGTTGAGGGAAGAAATGAGAGAATGAAAGTAATGAGTGATACATAACTTATTTAAAAAATTAATGTCCCTTTTTATGATAATTTTACAACTTAAATAAAATAAGAAAGAAAGAACAAAATAAATGAAAAAATGAAAGAAAGAAAGAACAAAATAAAGTAGACAAAATAAATCAACAGAGAAAGAAAGAAAGAAAAGGAAGATTTATATTTGCTCGAATAAAAAAAAAAAGAATAATAGAGAACTTTTAGGATCATTTCTGGTATTTGGTATGTTCACAACTTTTTTACAAACTGTGAATGACTACATACAACCCCATGTAGCAACATATGCACTCTTGAACAATACCTGTGACAGACTGTGGCAGCCTGCCTAATCAAAAACAGATGCCCACACAACGGCGGGTGGGTGAATTTTTGCTTGATGATATATATTATTATACTCAATACCATAATTAATTGAAAACAACCGCCATAACCAATATATTTTGTTACTATATGCTTTGTCCAATGTTATTTACTATGTAAATCTTGGAAATAAACTATTGAATTGAATTGAATAAATGGGGGGTGGGGGTCACTTATATAAGGGTTTTGAGATGCCTTTAAGCATCCATATATTGGCAATGAGCCAATATGATCTAAGTGTGGCACATTGAACGATTTGATTAATGTTGATCATCACTGTGCGATCAAAAATGTCTTCCAAAGTGTCCCACTTTTTATACTAAACAGTTAAAAATCAGGTGAGACAGTTGGGAATCCTGCTTATTATTATAAGAACAATAGTTTTCAGTAGTATAAATGATTTACAATTTATTTGTTATCAAAAATTTTGGTAACGTAACAAGCCATTTGGTTAAACATATATCAGCTTTCACTCTATGCCTCAAAGTTCAGTAATGCACTAGAAGGAACTTTTGGTAAGCTAAAACTTGTTTAAAAGGTGGATGTTTGTACATGTACTTAGTTGTTTTGCTATCCAATTCAATAGTGAGTGTGTGGGAGGAATAATAATACATGTAGAATAAAGACACAATTCATCCCCTCTCTCTCCCTCTCTCTCTCTTACCCATGATTCTTTGAGCGCTTTTACACAGGTCATTCAGACCAGTGTTGACACATTGCTCTCATAGTTACACATACACTGTACATTGACCTGTTGCAAGCCAGCTAGCAGAGCTGCATCTAATTATAGAACATAGGTAACTTCTGTCAAATTTTCTCTGTTTTTATTCTGGGTCATGTATTGAAATTCTCTATAAATTCATCAATTCTTGACAGATTTTCAAAATTCTTTTTTTGTTGACGAGGTAAGACATTCTTTTTTCCAATGATGACAAAATATATCACACATTTAAACTTTAAAGGCTTTAAAATCAATTCAAAGTTTGACCAAACTTCATACTGCCACCAAACAACCAAATCAATCCCGATCTGAAAAAACTAAAATTCTTCAAAAAGTACTTTTTAGAGGCTTTTGATTTTACCCATATTCTTTCGATAAAATATGTTTAGATTTTGAGATATTTAAGGTCAAAGAAAAAACCAATAATCACAATATGACCTTGACCTTTGCATTTTTTGAAAATTTGAAACTGTGAAGTCCCTCGAAACAACAAACAATACAATCTGTGAAAATTTCATAAAGATTGCTTCAAAAATAATGACAGAATCCTCCAAAAACTAAAAAAATGCCTATTCTCGAAAATTTGTTTCCTCCATATTTTAGTGCACTTTGACCGCTTATTGAAAGCCATTTTATGCATTTTCTGAAATCGCCACCCCATATATTTTGTGCGCAAAGATCTTCGGAATCAATTTCAAAAAACAGAATAAGCGTATCTAATCTCTAACAAAAATGGGCATGTTTTTCGTGGACACACCCTAATTTGCCAGATTTTTTCAAAGATTCAAACATTCAACCTCTTCTAGCTCAAAAGTTTCAAAGATATGGATATTGCCACTCATCATATTTTAACGGGCAGTTGACAGAGAACAGAATGCAAAAAACTGCATACAAATAAAATGTCAAATGACAGAGTTATCGGCAATTATATGTTTTGATGCTAAACGCCACCTAGCGGCAAAACTTAGTACTAAAATGAAAAACAAACTTAGTGGTGCACAACTTCAGATACATGTGAGTATGCATGGAAATTTTCATATTTGTAGCACTTCTAATCATGTCGCAACAGCGGCCACAAAAAAAGTGCAAAGAATAATAATAATGGAAAAAAAAAGGGAAAAAGAAACACAAGAAGAACAGTAGGTTTTCGCGGCTGCGTTGCAGTCCACGAAAACCTAATGAAATGATTAAGAAGGGGCGAAGCGAGCGAACTCATTCTTAATCATTTAAATTCTACTATTACGAAAAATCTACATTTTGACTGGACGATATGAGCATCATGTGACATTTTGTCTGTTGAATGTTTCCGTTCTCCGTTCTTTATGAAAAAATGGAGGCACATTTTAATATGTCGGCAACCTGGACTTTTTATTCATATTGATATCGATGATTCGAGGAGCTAAAAAGTTCCCTAATTCAACTAATGAACATTTCAACACGGGTCCCGGAATTTTCGCAACTTTTTTTAACATAGTTTTAACAAATTTCGCTCAAATCGTCCAGAAAAGACACGAGCCAGTGAAATATATCGCCTCGAGGGTCGCATTACGATATAAATATATAGGTATTCTACGTTAAAAAAGGTATATAATGTTTTGTTCAAAAACGATTTTTCAAACGATTTTATGCGATTTTCGAAGCCTCGTATACATCCAAATTTGTTATGTTAAACCGTTGAAAAACCGATCCTAAGCAGTCCGCACTCATGAAGAGAGAGAGAGAGAGAGAGAGAACGAAAGAGGGGGTGCGGCGGGTTTACATATGCGTTCAGGCGACGCGTTCGACGATTGGTCGGTTTAAAATCTGACCGCTAATTTTGAATAGGCCCGGAGAACATCGTAATGGAAAAATCGATCCCTCGACCGACTTGAAATTCCGATAAACGAATGATATTATTGAATGATTTACTTTTCATTTTCATTTCGTAGTTCCGCCTTATTTACTAGACTTCCAGTCTTTTTAAATAAATACCTACGAATAATATTGCCGAGAGGGCGAAAAAAGAAATAAAAAGGTATATACCCGATATTATATCGGTTAAACAATGATAAAAATGTAATCCGACATATATTACCTGAAATCCTACTAAGTAATATATTGCGAGAGATAGAGAGAGAGAGAGGGAGAAAGAGAGTGAGAGAATTAATAGAATAGAGAGGATTAATACGCAGAGAGAGAGAAACAAACGAAAGAACATACACGCCTACAAAACGCGCGCTTTACGGGGAATTTGGCGAGAAAGAGAGACATGATAGAGAAAAAAAGCATTAATACGCATATAGAGAGATTAAAATGTTCGGTTTTATTCGTAAACGCAGTCATACAGTAAACAATCATTATAGTCCGAGGACAGGTGAGACAGTTATTTACATGTCAAATAATTGTAAAACGTGATAGAAAAGCGCATCCAGAAATGAAGAGTGAGAGAATTACCTGAAAGGAAGGGAGAAAAAAGATAAAACACACGCACGCGCGCGGTCATTAAGAGAGAGGAAAGAAAAAAATCGTTTTATGTCAATAATCGATAACGCAATATCCTACCTGTCTACCTGTGTTTACAAGTTTTATCATCGAGTCAGTCACGGCCATATAAAAATTAATATTATTGTTAAGTCAACAAGGGTCGCCGCGGGCGAAACGGTATTTTCCCATAGTCGAACTAATCATGAGTAAATTGTAATTAAGGGATGCGGATCCAGATTTTATTGATACAGTATACAATTGTAAACATACATATATAAGGTTACTGAATAGGTCATTATCATTAATGCTAATGTAAAAGAAATATCAATATGCTTCAATGATTTTGTAAAGAAAGACCTCTCATTAACTGTACGTAATGAAGAGTGATTTCGTGGAAACGTAGTTAATTTGTTGCTGTTAAGACAAGTTTTATACATTATGAGCGCCATAGTTTTTAAGTAGACTTATTAAAACATTTTAAATTGTCCGAAAGGTCGTATAACGCCATTTTGTACATCTCGTAACTGAGAATATGTTTCAAAGATATAAACAGTTTTTCTACTAGGAAGTGGTATATATCGTCGCATCCGTGAGCAGGTAAAACGTCCAGGTTCCGAGTTTTAGCGCCGAATGACTTTGACCCTAAAAAGTCACGTGACCTCGTTAAAGCGGTTGGGTTGAAGCTGCAGCACGATATATATTTAACAAAACTTGGTCAGACAGAACTTTTTATTAAACAATTGCTTACGTTTTTTCTTTACAGTGTGTGAGTATATATATATATATATATATGTGTGTGTGTGTGTGTGTGTGTGTGTGTGTTTATGGTGTGTGCCCCATTCTATATAAAACTTGCTAAGACGAAATTAATCTGTGAACATATGGCATATTTCCAACACTGAACAGATATCAATTATCTACCTCTGTTCATCAAGTGGTTATAAAGTTTGGTATAGTATCACTTCCGAATGACAGTATGTCAGTCACTGGGACATTTAACAAAAGCAAACTATCAAGTTGACCATTTAATGTCGGGGAAATTCTTATACATCATATTGGTAAAATCTTGAAAGTGGTTGAGGTTGGGTATTACCATAAAGAATCTTAACTGACTGTGATAGTACTAAGACAATCTTGTTTACATTTGAATAATTCATCACTCGGTCTGACTTAACATTGGTCAGAGAATGGAGTGGACATTTGGTAATATTCATATTGACAAAACTTTATAATTGTTTAATGCTTAGGCAAGTGTTTGCTTTCTTGGGTTTAACATCCGACCGACATTATAAGTTCAGTATTAAAACCATATCTTGACTGACGCTCTCTAGGGGTCTGATGACATCGCATTAGAGGTCGACTCGAATTGACATTTGATTAGCCAATCAAATCGTCGGCTACAAAATGGGTATCACTGCGAAAAGAAGATATCCAGAACCCACACATAAGTTAGTTTTTTATGTTGGTTCAAACAAGATGTGCATGCAATGTTGCTCATTATTCTTTGCAGACATAACAGTAAAATGCGTTTGTAACTGCATTGAACATGGGGAAAAAACCTGTTTGTTAATAAGTATATTGCCAAACTAATGGCAGCGAACGGAAAATTTAATTTTGCGAATATCAAGGTGTTCCGATTTTTAAATTCAAATTGTTTTGAAACTCACATTGCAAGCGGGACAAGTACATGATAAAACGTAAGTACGAATTTTAGATGAAAATGTTAAAGTCTTATAGAAGACGAAGGTAATATGAACTTTATTCCTTCAAAAACCACGCAATAACTATTTTCTGGTCTAGACAATTGAATTACCGTTCGTGACTAGAGAAAAGAAGCCAATATTATTGAAATAACGAGGGTAAAATCTGTGAGATTATGTCATTGTTACAAAATTACAGGTCTCCAAAAAAGAGCAAGAGTAAATTTAAATGTCACGGTCTTCAAGGCATTATTCATCAAGGGGTTCGTCATTTCCAAGGAAAGACTGTTAAGTAAAAGGCTAGAGATTGGGAAATATAAGAGTTTATCAAAACAATAATAAAAGATTAAAAAATAACAATAATTTTGTCGTGATACATGTTAAGGAAACTTGCCAACCCCGCGGGGCCTCATTTTTAAAGGGATCAACTTTAATTTTGCAATTATAAATGACTATGAGTTGGCCATTTAAGTCAAAGGCAATTAAATTCTGACAATCGGTTTCAGAGGAGATTATTTTTTTTCCGCAGCGCCGTACCAATGCTCATTTGTTTAACATGTCAACAACGGGGTGCCATATTTTAGATTTAAGGATTTAACACCGTAAGGTATAAAGAGTAACTGTTAAGAAAATATGAAAAAGAAAAAATATCTTACATTGTGTTTTATCAAGTATTCCAAGCTTTGTTTTGATATCTTTCATAGTTTTCAAGACATTCTACTTAATACGCAATTTCAAAAATACGCAATTTCAAAAAAAAAAAAAAAGAAAAAAAAAAAAAAAAAAAATCATCCGTCATTGCATAAAGACGAACATCCTGATAAAGTTTCATGAAAATTGGGCCAAAAAATGTGGCCTTTAGCATGTTCAGGTATTATTATTTGACCTGGTGACCTTCTATTTGACCATCACGTGACCCCAAAATGTGGCATCTAAAGTGTTTTTCTAACATTTGACGAAGTGACCTATATTTTGATCGTACCTGAATTGCACTCACCTGGGAATTCATGCAGTCATCATTCCTTATCAAATGAAGGCTGGTACAAAAATGTAGGCCCCTAGAGTGTTCGAGAGATTTTTCTAAAATTTGCTCTGGTGACCTTCTTTTTGACCCCATGTGGCAGTTTTGAATTCATCCGAAATGTGATGTAGACAAACATTCTGACCAAGTTACATTAAGGTTAGGCTGAAACTGTGGCCTATACTGTGTTCACAAGGTTTTAATAAGATTTTACCTAGTGACCTAGTTTTCCATTCCATGTGACCCGATTTCAAACTCCTCCCAAGATATGTAGATTGTGGGCAAAAACTGTGACCTTGTTTTTGCATAATTTGAAACTAATCCGTCATAGCATTAAGCGAACATCCCGATAAAGTTTCATGAAGATTGGGCCAAACATGTGGCCTCAAGCATGTTCAGGTATTATTTGACCTGGTGACCTGTTTTTGACCATCACGTGACCAAAATATGTGGCATCTAAAGTGTTTTTCTAACATTTGACGAAGTGACCTATATTTTGATCGTACCTGAATTGCACTCAACTGGGATTTCATGCAGTCATCATTCCTTATCAAGTTTAATGAAGGCTGGTACAAAAATGTAGGCCCCTAGAGTGTTCGAGAGATTTTTCTAAAATTTGCTCTGGTGACCTACTTTTTGACCCCATGTGGCAGTTTTGAATTCATCCGAGATTTGATGTAAACAAACATTCTGACCAAGTTACATTAAGGTTAGGCTGAAACTGTGGCCTTTAGAGTGTTCACAAGGTTTTAATAAGTATTTATCTGGTGACCTTGTTTTCCATCCCACGTGACCCGATTTCAAACTCCTCCAAGATATCATGTAGATTGTGGGCCAAAACTGTGACCTTGTTTTTGACCCAACATGACCCAATTTGAAACTCATCCGTCATAGCATAAAGACAAACATCCTGACAAAATCTAATGAAGATTGGGCTAAAATTGTGGCTTAGTGTTCACAAGGTTTTTCTAAGATTTGACCTAGCTTTTGACCCCACGTGACCCAATTTCGAACTCCAAGTTATCATATAGACAAACATCTTGACCAAATCTAATGAAGGCTGGGATTGAACTGTGGCCTCTAGAGTGTTCACAAGTAATTGTTGACGGGCGACGCACGACGGACAATAAGCGGTCACAAAAGCGCCACAAGTGCTCAGGTGGCTAAAAAGTTAAAAAGGGGCATCGCTCCAAAGATATAGCTTACAGAATAATGCTCCTTTTACTACTGCGTCTTGTCTGGATTATCAAGTATGCTTCGTTTTTGTGTGGGTAACTTTCATAGTTTTCAAAACATTCAATTTTGTCTACAATTCAAAGTTTAAAAGGGGCAATACTATGAAAATATAGATTTCAGTATATTGTCCCTTGTCTTACAACTGCGCCTTATCATGATTATAAAGTATTCCAAATTTGATGTTAATACCTTTAAAAGTGTTTGAGTAATGGGCTATGTTAAAGTTTTGCACGACAACAACAACCCAGCGATCATAATAGCTCGATTTTGTCTTATCGAAACAGACAAGCCATTAGAATGATGTTGGTTGCCATGGCAACCAGACCTTTGCATAGATCACGTTTATTTAAGCAGTTTTCTGGCCTTTCATCCACGCATGATTCATGCGAAGTTTTTAACGCTGGGGTTTCAGAGGAAATGCCTTTTAAGCAAATTATTGACGACGGACAGAGGGTCATCCTTGAGCACGTTGTGATCTGTGAGCTAAAAATAAGACACCATCAAATACCAAATCACATCCACATTTGTTTGGACTTAAGTACCTCATTCGCACACGTGAAGATGTATCTTCCTTTAATTCTAGACTGAGCATTGAGAATGTTTAAATAACATTTGTTTGAGCATGGTTGACCACTTTTCAACCACAGTAGCGATCTGAAAAACAAAAATGAAGGCCGTATATCGCTCACCTGGGAACCACAGTGTAAAGGAGCATTCTTGGTAGCCAGTAGTTTTGGAGCAGAAGTCTTTAATTAAAGTTTTCACTATATAAAGGCGGTAAAATTTTAGCAATCTTCGTAGATAGTTACCCAAGGAACATCTGTACAAAAACATTTTGAAATCTAGCCAGTTGTTTTGAAGGAGATGATTTTTAAAGTTATTTTTTTCTTTCCGTTGCCATGGCAACCAGAGTTCTACATGGATCAAGTTTATTTTAGCAACTTTTGTGAAGGTTCGCCCAGGGATCATCCTTGCCAGGGGTAATCAAATTCTGTCCAGCGGTTTCAAAGGAGGTGTCGTTTAAAGATTAGCCCCGCCCTTGGCGGCCATGTTCTTTTACGGATCGGAATAATTTTAGCAGTCTTGGTAGATAGTTACCAAGGGAACATCTCTACCAAAAGTGGCCAGTAGTTTTGAAGGAGATGATTCTAAAAGTTTTCATGATTTTTCGGGCGAAAGGAATTACATTGTATTTTGAATACGCACCACATCTTTAAAATGGCCAACCGCTCAAAATTAAGACCCATCCTATTTAAAGAACAATATCATTATATAACAATATCAACACGATATATCTTAAACTAGGATATAAGGGTTTTTATCAAGATAAAATTTACTTTTAAAGGGAAGACTTGTCCAGTTTATTATTAGCAGGTCTATCAAAAGCGTATGTTGTTTTACAACCAACTGTTGTTGGTTGCTGATCACTGGGGCTCGAATAACCAGTTTGCAAACAAAAACAAAAAGGAATAAATATGAGCATAAACTTCGTGTGTGTGTGTGTCTGTTTGGGTCGCTTTCTTGATATTTTTCCCCGATATAGAAGGAAACTTAGTCCAAAAATTGTCATGTTCATAAGTCACAATCAATGTAATATATATTGTGATTCGTTGAAACACTATAAATGACACAGTGATCACACCTCAACAGACGCAAATAAAAGAGTAGCCTATCAAATTTTCTGTTGACGACGGATACGAGGGATGTTCAAATTGAAATGTTCAAATTGAAATGCAATTCCTAGCATACTTTTCTTTGTTAATTTTGACAAACCAACTATCGGATTCCTTCAAAGTATTCACCTCCGTGAGCTATGCACAGTTTCAACCTTTTAATCCAATTTTTAAAGGCAGTTTCATAGTCGTTTCTGGATATACCCTTGAGACACTGGAAGATTGCTGACCCAATATCTTTTCGTGTTTTGTATTTTCGCACGTGAGGTACTTTTTGAGCCTCGGGAACAGGAAGTAGTTACAGGGGGACAAGGTCTGGGGAATACGGCGGGTGCGGAAGCTTTACAACCTTTTCCTGCCTTAAAAAACCGCGTACAATAGCCACTTTGTGGCTAGACGCGTTGTCATGCAGCAACCTGACCCCCGACAAACCCGTCACATGCCTGCGTCTATTGAAAAATTTCTTCATTTTTTTTTAGAACAGCCCCTCTGTAGAACTTGCTATTGACCGATTTACCTTTCGGAACAGCAATTTGTATAGTAGGCCCTTGATTTATGAGGATGACTACATACATAACCTTTCTGACGCTCATTGTGCGTTTGGCTATACATGGCCTTTTTATGTCTTTTGTAGCCCATATCTTGTTTTCATGTTTTCGTTTGGGCTCATAGAAATGCACCCATGTCTCGTCGCCTGTGACGATATTGGCAAACGAGCGATTATTGTATTTTGGGTACATTTTTCAGTAAAGATTTTATGCCATTTTTACGCGGAGGCGCTTCTGCTCCTCTGTGAGCAAATGGGGTATCCATCGCGCAGTTTTCTTATTCATTTTAAGGTGCTTCCTTAGAATTGAATGAACTGCCCCTATTGAGATGCCTACCTTTCGGGCTTTTTCCCTAACAGTGAATCTTGCATCTGTCGATACAATTTCTCTGACTTTTTCTACTATTTTGGTGCAAGGACGTTATTCCACTTGCAAATTTCTTGCACCACCTAGTAACCGATGCATAGGACAGCTCACCAGGTCCATTAATTGAGCATATTTCATGAAATATCTCTTTTTGACCTATACCAAGAAATCAGCGGTTTTTGATGTAGGCGCGTATTTGGGCGGCGAACGCAGAATTTTTACCAACCATTTTATCATTAGTATGTACGAATATGCAATGTTTCTCGTTGTGTAGCCGAGGTAAGAGAGGTCAGATTTACACAAAACTGGTATCGATCGAGAAATAATTGATGCCCCTAGGCGCTTGAGGCAGAAATCAAACATGCCAAACCTGCTTTATGGCCCTAGAAAGAAAGGATTCTGGTGATGTGAAAATTTGGAATACCACATTTTAAGTTATTCACAACTTTTCATGTACAAGGTGGAACTATTCTCAATTTCTTAGGATGCACCTTACATACTGCAGAACATTCCTGTAAAGCTATTGCTCATACATATTAGGAAATATGTGACACAGCTTTTTTAAATTTATTCAAGGTATTGGCTAATACAGCAAACGCCCCCCCCCCCCCTTGACAAGATTGCTAATATGGCCTTGAATACGCTTATCAATTGGTCATAGCTAACCAAGGTCAATGTTTACACAAACAATTTGTAATGTGGTCCGAAATCAAAGGTCAAAGCTCCCTCATGTAGGTCAGTGTAAAAACAAGTCAACATCAGGCATGGCCAGTTTCAATCCCAGGGCTATAATTTGAACAAACCTGATGAAGAACCACGAGGCTTTGATATACACTTAATATTTAAACACCGGTAGGGGGACTAATACAATTTAAACTTAATCAAGTCCACGAATGAAGCCAGTATAATATATGTATTGTTACATTGCCAAAATGTAGGAAACAGACAGTACTAAGGTCTCGTGACGTTTTTACATTTAATTAAATAGAGCAGGTCGTCTGAAAAAAGTGCTGATAATATGTTACAGTTGTTAGATTTCGCAGCGTTTGACCATGGATCTGAACGACAGTGCGGACAATTGACCAATCTTACTAAAATTATATCCTAATTTGCACTCCCAAGCGGCAGCGGTTAATTTCGAACGTATTTTAACCGTTGTTCGCTCGCTACCTCTGAAACGAAATTCGGCGAATTTGGCTAAATCAATTTTCGCTTTGAGTACGTTTCACACACAACTTTTAGGGTAGAAATATAAACTTTTGTTCTACGCGGACCCCTCTGCGAGGTGCAACTATTCTTGTGTAATGAGAGAACTTACTAGCAAGGAAGGCATCGTGGGGGGAAATTATAGGGTTGCATTCCCTACGCCTTAGTCTGCAATCGATTTTTAATTTAGATAAAAACCAGAAATATAGTAAACGCCAGGGACTTATTCGAATTTTCATTTAGAAAGATATTCGAACCATAGTCTATAAGTAACCACAATCGAATTTTTCATGTGGATAAACAGAAATATAGTAAACGCCTTGGACTTCAGACGAATTTTCATTTAGAAAGATATTCGCAACATAGTATATAATCTTCTTTCGAGTATCATGGATCGTGCTGTACAGCAACTAAGCAATCTGCTTAGAGAAGGGTTTATCAACCCCAAAACGTATGCAAATGGCCTTGCTGCGCTTACACAACAGCGGCCCACACCGGCCCCACGGAGGCCGGCCCCACAGAGTACTGCGCAGGCAAGGGTGTTAACTGATGAAGAATTCGATAGTATTTTCGGAGATTTCTTTGATTGGTCAACCCCAGAGAGGCCTACTGCTGCCCCAAGGCCTACTCCTGCCCCAAGGAGGCCAACTCCAGCCCAACGTAGGCCAATATCTTCCCCACGCAGGCCAATGCCTGCTCCACGTACTACCCAACCTGCCCAACGTACTACCTTACCAACACCACGTAGGCCAACACCTGCTCCACGTAAGCCACAGTTTCGTAGGACCCCATGAGTCCTTGGTAGTTTCTTGAGAGCTGGCAGATGGATGCGCCTCAAGGACAGGGTGCAGACCCCAGAGCCTTTCTTTCCGAAGTGGAGCCCACTATCCGAAAAAAGTTGGTAGAAGAGTTGGAGGCTCTGAAAGATGTAAAGTTCCAGCTTGCTATCAAGGTCAATCTCCATAAGGACAACCCAGACGGCAGTGAAGAGTACACTGACCACGTGCTACGTCACGGCAGGGAATCACGTGACTTTTATGGTAACGCGCACGAACGTCATGGCGGACTAAAACCTCCGATTCAAAAGGAATTTTCAGGTAATTTTATATCTTATCATTCATACTTTCGAATAAGATATTCCGCAGCCTACGCGGAATGGAATATTGTTATCAGCCATACCTTATTTTTTGTCCTTATGCCTATATTTTTCTCAGACACTTAAAAATTCGAACGTCTTTTTCAATTTTGGCAATTATTTTTCGGATAACTTCCACGGACAGTATGTATTTTTGTAACGAACATGGTAATATAAAGGATAAATAATACAGGAAAAAGTCTCATTATATAACTTCATCTGTGAATGTATTTTTTCCGCTTTTTATGCTCACCGAAGGTGACGCATATAGTCGCCGCTTCGTCCGTCCGTTCGTCCGTCACACTTTCCTTGTCCGGACTATTTCTCAGGAACTAATGGCTTGAATTCAACGAAACTTTATGGGAAGCTTTATTACCAAGAGGAGATGCGCATATCGTCAGCATGACCCGATTCCTAAATTTTTCAAAGAGTTATGGCCCATTGACTTTTCGGCCTATAGTACATATTGCATGATTCTTGTCCGGGCTATTTCTCAGGAACTAATGGCTTGAATTCAACGAAACTTTATGGGAAGCTTTATTACCAAGAGGAGATGCGCATATCGTCAGCATGACCCGATTCCTAAATTTTTCAAAGAGTTAGGCCCTTGACTTTTCGGCCTATAGTACATATTGCATGATTCTTGTCCGGGCTATTTCTCAGGAACTAATGGCTTGAATTCAATGAAAGTTTATGGGAAGCTTTATTACCAAGAGGAGATGCGCATATCGTCAGCATGACCCGATTCCTAAATTTTTCAAAGAGTTAAGGCCCCTTGACTTTTTGGCCTATAGTACATATTGCATGATTCTTGTCCGGGCTATTTCTCAGGAACTAATGGCTTGAATTCAACGAAACTTAATGGGAAGCTTTATTACCAAGAGTAGATACGCATATCGTCTGCGTGACCTGGTTCCTCAATTTTTTGCAGAGTTATGGCCCATTGACTTTTTGGTCTATAGTTCATGTTGCATGATTCTTGTCCGGGCTATTTCTCAGGAACTAATGGCTTGAATTCAACGAAACTTAATGGGAAGCTTTATCACCAAGAGTAGATACGCATATCGTCTGCGTGACCTGGTTCCTCAATTTTTTGCAGAGTTATGGCCCATTGACTTTTTGGTCTATAGTTCATGTTGCATGATTCTTGTCCGGGCTATTTCTCAGGAACTAATGGCTTGAATTCAATGAAACTTTATGGGAAGCTTTATTACCAAGAGTAGATACGCATATCGTCGACGTGACCTGGTTCCTCAATTTTTAAGAGAGTTATGGCCCCTACTACCATGTTGTTGACTGATATTCATGTCATTTGCCTAATTTAACAGGAGATATCATTTAAACAAAACCCCACAAAATTCAATATGCTAGTAATGTCAATCATAATCATGTCAGCTAATTGTTGTTTAGGCCATTATACACCATTTCAAATATCCAGTCATATGTCAAGAGTGTTGGTTAACCTCTTTGATATGAGCACACATTGAAATGTATGACTTAATTTTTAGTAGTATAAAAACTTTAAAAAAATCAATGAAAGATCTGATGAGTAACACGTATTATAATATTAAATAGTAAACTGTTACTAAGTCTCCAAGTTAGAGTTGGTAAAACATCTCATCTGATGAGAAGAATAGATGATTTAGGAATGGGGATTTCAACATATCCTCCCACCCATTGACCAAGGCCTTATTTGTAACAATGACGTTCTTCGGGGAGCATCTGTCAGTTCTACTGACTTTCTTGTTGAATTATTACTACTAGGTTTATTTTATGAATAAAAAGTGGAAAATGATTTGGGTAACGCCCACGGAATGAAACATTCCTGATAACACCCACGGAAAATATTTTGTTTTATTAACAAATGCTTTGATCAAACCCAGAATGTATTGAGTGAAAAAAAATCTAAGAGTTTCATAGTAAAAAAGACGAAATATCAATAACAATACTATTCTTGATACTGTGTTCGGCATGTAGAAGTCATTGAGGCAATATAACTCTTATAAAACGTGCATTTCATGAAATGCCTTATGTCACCATCTGAAAAGGATGAGGACATAAAACACATATTGCATTCAATTAAAGGGGATCATTTACAAAATAAAAAAGGGGGGGGGGGGGGGGGCACTGAAATTCTTATGATCTGTCAAATATTGTGCATTAGGGTAATAAAAACTAGTATTCTGATGAATTCTCAATATGAGACAATACATAGTTGAAACGAAAGTCTGAGCTTAAAGTCCGGAAGTGCATAATTTATTATGCCTTTACGGTTGACATTTTTGCAAGCAGTTTGTTCATGTGTCGCTTTGCAAAAGTACCCCTCTAAACGTCATTTTCTAAGACATTTTGAAATAACAATGTTCATTCATATTTTGCATTTAAGGCCCATTAAGCCTCAAAAAGCAGTTTAAATTCATGAAACAGAAAAGCAAAATGTGAGCCACAGTTTCGTTTTGAAATGCATTCTCGTTATCATCTAAGTCATAAAAATGCATAAATAAGAAATAATCTTATACCCAAGATCATTCAATTGTTTACGATTAAAACTACTCCTCACCAATTTACCAATTACCAATTTACCCCAGACACTCCATGTGACTCCATTTACTCATCTCTACAGCATATATTGATGACATAACAGATAAACAACTTGTGATTCCACGAAATTCAAATATCTGCGTTTACAGACTGTTTTCAGGAATACTTGCTGGTGCAAAATGTAAACATAGTTAGTATTTTAACATCCATCTAAAATACTAAAACGCGCAATTTACTTTACATTCTCAATGAGTACATTTGTTATTTTGCTGAATATATTTGCACATTATGCACTTTTTGTGTTTGTTTACAACATATCAATGTTGTTTTATATTTACTTTTTCATGAAAATCGAATCGTTATGAGACTTAATGGGCCTTTCACAAACACTTCATGACAAGGAGTATAAATATGGTTTTATATTTTCTATGATTCGGATTCCTGAATTTTTTTTTAATTTTTTTATTTTGTTGTTGTTGTTTTTGTTGTTTTTGCTGTTCAGATTGAAATCCTGGTTAGATAATATTTTATCAAGCAGAAAAGCCCCGTTTCATCGTTTCAATGTATATATCTTTTTATGCTCACCGAAAATGACGCATATAGTCGCCGCTTCGTCCGTTCGTCCGTCCGTTCGTCCGTCACACTTTCCTTGTCCGGACTATTTCTCAGGAACTAACGGCTTGAATTCAACGAAACTTTATGGGAAGCTTTATTACCAAGAGGGGATACGCATATCGTCGGCGTGACCCGATTCCTAAATTTTTCACAGTTATGGCCCCTTGACTTTTCGGCCTATAGTACATATTGCATGATTCTTGTCCGGGCTATTTCTCAGGAACTAATGGCTTGAATTCAATGAAACTTTATGGGAAGCTTTATTACCAAGAGGAGATGCGCATATCGTCAGCATGACCCAATTCCTAAATTTTTCAAAGAGTTAAGGCTCATTGACTTTTTGGCCTATAGTACATATTGCATGATTCTTGTCCGGGCTATTTCTCAGGAACTAATGGCTTGAATTCAACAAAACTTTATGGGAAGCTTTATTACCAAGAGGAGATGCACATATCGTCAGCATGACCCGATTCCTAAATTTTTCAAAGAGTTAAGGCCCATTAACGTTTTGGCCTATAGTACATATTGCATGATTCTTGTCCGGGCTATTTCTCAGGAACTAATGGCTTGAATTCAACAAAACTTTATGGGAAGCTTTATCACCAAGAGTAGATACGCATATCGTCGGCGTAACCTGGTTCCTCAATTTTTCACAGAGTTATGGCCCCTACTACCATGTTGTTGACTAATATTCATGTCATTTGCCTAATTTAACAGGAGATATCATTTAAACAAAACCCCACAAAATTCAATATGCTAGTAATGTCAATCATAATCATGTCAGCTAATTGTTTTTTAGGCCATTATACACTATTTCAAATATCCAGTCATATGTCAAGAGTGTTGGTTAACCTCTTTGATATGAGCACACATTGAAATGTATGACTTAATTTTTAGTAGTATAAAAACTTTAAAAAAATCAATGAAAGATCTGATGAGTAACACGTATTATCATATTAAATAGTAAACTGTTACTAAGTCTCCAAATTAAGAGTTGGTAAAACATCTCATCTGATGAGGAGAATAGATATGATTTAGGAATGGGGATTTCAACATATCCTCCCACCCATTGACCAAGGCCTTATTTGTAACAATGACGTTCTACGGGGAGCATCTGTCAGTTCTACTGACTTTCTTGTTGGCCTATAGTTCATGTTGCATGATTCTTGTCCGGGCTATTTCTCAGGAACTAATGGTATGAATTCATTGAAACTTTATGGGAAGCTTTATTACCAAGAGTAGATACGCATATCGTCGACGTGACCTGGTTCCTCAATTTTTAAGAGAGTTATGGCCCCTACTACAATGTTGTTGACTAATATTCATGTCATTTGCCTAATTTAACAGGAGATATCATTTAAACAAAACCCCACAAAATTCAATATGCTAGTAATGTCAATCATAATCATGTCAGCTAATTGTTGTTTAGGCCATTATACACTATTTCAAATATCCAGTCATATGTCAAGAGTGTTGGTTAACCTCTTTGATATGAGCACACATTGAAATGTATGACTTAATTTTTAGTAGTATAAAAACTTAAAAGAAATCAATGAAAGATCTGATGAGTATCACGTATTATCATATTAAATAATAAACTGTTACTAAGTCTCCAAATTAGAGTTGGTAAAACATCTCATCTGATGAGGAGAATAGATATGATTTAGGAATGGGGATTTCAACATATCCTCCCACCCATTGACCAATGCCTTATTTGTAACAATGACGTTCTTCGGGGAGCATCTGTCAGTTCTACTGACTTTCTTGTTTTAAATTGACCATGTTCATTTTGCAATTAAAAGTGGCCAATCTGAGCTTTTAATCGATATGTGTCCGTCATGCATATTTGTTAATTCTAATTATTGCCAATTATCTCTTTCTTAAGCACAGCTTCGAGGTTAACAATCTTTCCATGTGTTTTCATTGCATGAAGCCAGTGCTTTTATTTTTCTTAAATTGTCTGTCCAAGGCAAAACTCTTTATGACATGTCAAGGTTGTGAACTTTTTTTATTTTTCAAGCTATAGCCTTTTACATTATTATAAACTTAAGAGTAACGCATGTAGACGGATATTGGCCACTTATGGAAAATAATAATTGTTTACTTCATAAACGACTGTATTAAAAGGAAAACTGAAATTCAATTGTAATAAATGTATCATTTCTTTATTATGTCATAGACACCATGTTTGCAATCTGTGATTATCAGTGATTACTGTGATATTTTTAGATTTATGATAGGGTTCTAATAAAAAGTTCAATCATATTTTATGTTTTGTTTTATTTACACCCAATTGTGAAATGAATACAAAGGAAGTCAACATAAGCCATTTGTCTATTTATATCAAAATGTGATGAAAGGATGTAATGACAATAAAAATAAATTCAAAGCTTTGCAAAATTATTGGAATGTTTCCATTCTGTCTAGGAAAATGTTAATATTTTAATTCAAGACATTGAAAAGATAATGTAATTATGGTATATCAATAAGTCGTTTTTTTGTATAAAGCCACAACCTTTAAAATTATTTAATCTCCAAAAGACGTTTTGAAGACTTATAAGCATCAAATAAACATTGTATATGAAAAACAATACCATGGCATTTGTAATAATTTTCTTTACACAGTTAAACGATACACAACTATGTCAATGTTTCTGTTTACCTGAGGTTCAGACAAGCAATTGTTTCAATGCATTTACTTGTAAATCATAAGATATACTAACATAAGAAATTTTGTAATTATAAAAATGACAGTACAATCAGCAAGGCTACAGCCATATCGACATTTAATTATAATTAATAGTTGCACCAGCAAGTATTCCTGAAAACAGTCTGTAAACGCAGATATTTGAATTTCGTGGAATCACAAGTTGTTTATCTGTTATGTCATCAATATATGCTGTAGAGATGAGTAAATGGAGTCACATGGAGTGTCTGGGGGTAAATTGGTAATTGGTAAATTGGTGAGGAGTAGTTTTAATCGTAAACAATTGAATGATCTTGGGTATAAGATTATTTCTTATTTATGCATTTTTATGACTTAGATGATAACGAGAATGCATTTCAAAACGAAACTGTGGCTCACATTTTGCTTTTCTGTTTCATGAATTTAAACTGCTTTTTGAGGCTTAATGGGCCTTAAATGCAAAATATGAATGAACATTGTTATTTCAAAATGTCTTAGAAAATGACGTTTAGAGGGGTACTTTTGCAAAGCGACACATGAACAAACTGCTTGCAAAAATGTCAACCGTAAAGGCATAATAAATTATGCACTTCCGGACTTTAAGCTCAGACTTTCGTTTCAACTATGTATTGTCTCATATTGAGAATTCATCAGAATACTAGTTTTTATTACCCTAATGCACAATGTTTGACAGAACATAAGAATTTCAGTGCACCCCCCCCCCCCCTTTTTTTTGTAAATGATCCCCTTTAATTGAATGCAATATGTGTTTTATGTCCTCATCCTTTTCAGATGGTGACATAAGGCATTTCACGAAATGCACGTTTTATAAGAGTTATATTGCCTCAATGAACACAGTATCAAGAATAGTATTGTTATTGATATTTCGTCGTCTTTTTTACTATGAAACTCTTAGATTTTATTCACTCAATATATTTTGGGTTTGATCAAAGCATTTGTTAATAAAACAAAATATTTTCCGTGGGTGTTATCAGGAATGTTTCATTCCGTGGGCGTTACCCAAATCATTTTCCACTTTTTATTCATAAAATAAACCTAGTAGTAATAATTCAAAAAGCGGAAAAATACATTCACAGATGAAGTTATATAATGAGACTTTTTCCTGTATTATTTATCCTTTATATTACCATGTTCGTTACAAAAATACATACTGTCCGTGGAAGTTATCCGAAAAATAATTGCCAAAATTGAAAAAGACGTTCGAATTTTTAAGTGTCTGAGAAAACTATAGGCATAAGGACAAAAAATAAGGTATGGCTGATAACAATATACCATTCCGCGTAGGCTGCGGAATATCTTATTCGAAAGTATGAATGATAAGATATAAAATTACCTGAAAATTCCTTTTGAATCGGAGGTTTTAGTCCGCCATGACGTTTGTGCGCGTTACCATAGAAGTCACGTGATTCCCTGCCGTGTACGTCACAAGCAGGATATTCTGCAGGAGGGTGAAATAGATGAGGCACTCAAACAAGCTTTCTTCAGGATACAAGAACTTTTAGAGAAGTGGACCAACAGAGGGTCTGACTGGGTTGTAGAAAAGCAACACCTTTGGTTAGATATCGCCAGGTACCAAAGGCTGAAAGGCGAGACGAAGAAAGGCGAAACGAAGAAGTTCAAACTACCTCCGGAGTTGAAGAAAAAGAAGGCCGTCATCAACGTGGAAAGCAATCTGGAAGACTACTGTTTCGTATGGGCGATACGTGCTCTATTGTTTCCAGCCGCGCGCAACTCGAACAGACCCTCTAGCTACCCTACCAAAGACAGTCTAGACAAAACAGGCCTCAAGTTTCCGGGTCTGATCTCGCAGATCCTGAAGTTTGAGATGGCCATTGGCCTCGCAATAAAAGTCTTTGGGTGGGAAAAAGGGAGAGTCGTTGTCCACCAACTAAGCAAACAGCCAAAATATATGCGAAGGTACAACCTACTTTTGATCGAGAACCACTATGAAGCCGTCCCGATACTGAGCCGCCTTCTCTATGACCAGAGCAAGAATGGGGGTACACAAGTATAGAGGGTTGCAAGAAAAACGCTTAAAAAAATCGCAAAGGTCATTCGGTGCAAATGGGATTCAGACTCCCCAGTCTGTATACTACTGTATTACAGTATTCTCCACAGCAACTTTTGTTGCACTCGATATTCTTACCTAAAACCAGCCACTTCCACACGTTGTATCCTCTCACCATGGTGCATTAGGTATTCATTGTATAGTAAATATCTCTTAAATGTGCAAAATTGGCTAGACTACAGCCGGCACTCCATGCCATAGCCGCGATACTCAAGTTGCACCCAATTGTCAAAAACATCGGAAAAAACATAGGGACCCTACTACATGGAATAGTCCGGGGTACGTATAGGAATTGGGGCCCGCAAAATTGGGGTTCAAAATAAAAAGATATAGAGAGCTCTATTTGCGAGAAAAACGCTTGGAAAAAGATCGCAAAGGTCATTCGTTGCAAAAGTGATCCAAAACCACCATTGTGAATACTACTCAGACTGATCCTTTCATTCTGGATACGGATGCGTCAGACCTGACTTAGCTAGTTAAGGTGCAAGATAGCAAGGAAAACGTAATAGCTTAAGGAAGCTATGCATTGACCAAGCAGCAGAGGAGGTACTTTGTTACCTGAAAGGAACTCTTGGCAGTCGTGCGTTTTACTAGACATTTTAGGCACTATCTGCTTGGGCGACCATTCGTGTTGCGTACTGACCACTCTAGCTTAAGGTGACTTGTGGTTGTTGCAAAACTGTCCTATTTTTCCGGGTCAAGCTAAGGAACTCTCTTTTTGTTGCTAATGATGACCGTCTTAAACTTTGGATTGCACATTGGTAGAAGAACCCAGGTGAGGTTTTAAAGCCCGCTATAGGTGATGATAGGGTTTATTGTTTTCTCTGGAAACCCTGGCAGCGCCGCTTTATGATTTAATAATAATAGGAATACCATGGCTCCTGTGTTGACATTACGCCAACTTATGCCTTGAAGATTGAAAGATATTAGTGCAACGACTGTCACAGGCGGGTACGCTAAGGGGTTTGTTATATTTGCTTTCTATTACTGGTATGACGAACCCCTTGCAGTTCATCCGCAAGAAGATCGTGCCTTGGTTCCTACCCTAAAACTGGCTCAACTAGTGACGGGGTCAGGGAATTCCAATGAGGCCACCAATGTTCTCAGTGACCAGGTGGAGCTCGGGAAATCCCGTGGATCCGAGGCATGGCTACTAGAGCTCGCCCGTGCACTGGACTCCCTCCAGTTCCGGAGCCGAAGCTAGAATGTCGAAATGTCCTCCCTTTGCCCAAGGAACAGAGGGTGGTTACGAGCGACAAGCCAGATAAGCCAAGCACCGATGCCTGTAGAGTGATATTACTCTACAGGTCGTCAAGGCTGATGCAGGACACTGAAGACAATCTCCTGGAGTCAGCGGCTGACATGGAGGTGGACAAACTTGTTGAGGACTCTTTGCTAGGGAGTACTCCGGGCTCGTCTCCTCCCCGAGGCAAACTGGTCAGCACCGTCAAGGGTCAGCGACGCCCCCCCCCCCCCACGCCCCCGGGGGGACCTGAGGCTGAAACCGCCGTGGTGGCCCCAGCACCCGTGACGACCGCAACCCCGGTTGTAGATACTCCAACCTCTGTCGTGGAGTCTCCGGTCCCGACAGTCGTCGCCTAACCTTCTGCAGGCCCATCCTACGTCAAGATGTTGTGACCCCGCCCCGGGCTGACACGGAAGAAGAGGCGGAGGACCCGTCCCAGGAGGGACGAAGAGAAGTCCACGTCCGAGGATGTGTCGCGTTGCTCAGCAACGTCGACTAAAGATGACCGCCGTCCCTATGACTGACATAGGGATCGTCTCTACCCCAGGGACAAGTCTAGACATGGTCAACATGCCCATTCCGGAGAAGGGACTGGTCAGCAGCGGGAACGCCGGCCCGACCATTAGAAGAGGAAAGCTTACCCACCTAGGGATCATAGCTATAAGCCGGGGGCGAAGCGGGCCTATGTGAAACAGGTGACTGAGGTTCTCCCTCAATCAACACCTAAGGAAACAGCCCCACCTCAGCGCCGGAGGTGCCCAGTGAGGGAATGTCATGGGGAGTTCTCCGCGTCTCACGCCTTCGGAGAACACATCCAAGGGGTATTCCAGCTTACCTTCGACGGGAACATCTGCCGGAGGATTGGAGCCCTCAAGATTGTGGCACTGTGGCTCCTGGGACACCATAGCTCCCCCAAGGACTTGGTGGCTTACCTAGATTTGATGGCCCAAACATCGAGGAGGAATCGTCAGCTCAGCTGAGGACTTCTATGGGGGATCTCTGCCAGGGACTCGGAGTTTCAGTGCCCGTGGACCTGATGATGAGAGCCGCTGGCAACAATATAACGATCCTGCTCCACTGGAGATCCCTCACTCTACTTATTTCGATGCTGGAGTCCCATCAGACGGAGAGCTTGAGGAAGCAGTTCAGTCTCCCAGAGATTGAACTCAACCTGCTGCATTCCCTGCCCAGATCTTCGACAGCCACTGTCATCTCGACAAGACAGTGAGGGACTTTGGGGATCAAGGAACCCTCTCTCCAAAAGATCCGCCAACATCGGGCCGCCGCAAAACCGTACGAGGTGGTCGTGGAACTGGTCACTAGGTTTCTTTTACGACCCAAAGACCTACCCTAAAGAGGACCAAATCCAACTGTAGACGGACCAAGGGGTGTCGGTTGACTTGTTGTCAGGCTCCATCCGAAGCAAAAGGCATCCCCTGCAGACATCAAAGCTCTACGGGGCCTCCTGTCTAAATCGCAGGTGGTCGGACTGGGAGAGGTTTACCAGGACCGTAGCGAGACCCCTCGACATGGGCCAACCAGATATGGAAGCTCCAGACGCTGCTTCTCTCTCTGCAGCCCCACCATGTGCTGGTGTTGTAGGAGTCGAACAACGGTCGCGGTTAATACAATCATGTCTCTTATGTCCCAGCTGGCAGCACACTCTGCAGTTGGACGTGATCGCCTCATACATTCCATTGCTTCACCGGCACTAGGGCTGTGATGAATCAGTGGCTGGAATACTTCCCCAACACCTACTTTGGGATCCAGCACCCAGGCCAAGTGGAGGCACTCAAGGGGATGGACAATACCTGCATGCTGCTGGAGATGGATAGCCTGTACTTCGCGCCCAGCGGCTACAAGAGGTGGACCTCAGCTCTCCTTGGGATGACGGCAGCCCGCATCGGGGAGGTGTTGGGAGTTCCCTGGTCGAAACTCCTGGGACAGGCCTCAGCTAAAGCTGCGCGCCTGTACGTCGATCGTAGGCCCCAGGCCTCGGTCGGCTCGTAGGTTAATATTTGAGGTCCCTCTGGGCCGTCTTATGCTTATTGGGACAAACAGCGAAGCAGAGGTTTCGGGCACCTCCCTCAGACAACTACAAGCCAGTGGCTCAGGCACCACATAGTGGAACCACTAGGGACAGTTGGGGTTGTCTAAGAGCTCCTCTGGGCCTAACTCTAAGCGCCTAAAGAATCCAACCCGAAGGCCCGTCCTACCAACCCCTACAATTAGGACGTAGGTGTGATCCCTTTTAGAACGTGGGGGGGGGGGGGAGTGTGGTGACGTCATCACTTTATGTGCTGCGAGTGATGGAGAGCATCTTCCGGCTGATCAACTAAGCCCACCATATTCGCCAACTAAGAGATCTACAACCCGACATTACAAACCAGATCCATCGACGTATAATAAAGTCATCGACAAGGTAAGAACTCAGTTTCTGACCTAACAAACCATTAGCTTAGGATTAATTAAGCTATACTTCACACAGATAGCCAATACTCCAATTTTATGCTTCACTGCTATTATTATTCAAAGTTCGTTCTTCAAAGTATATACATGCCATCACTACATATACAACTATAATTTGTTGAAAATGGACAGGGTTATTTTAGAGCACAGTCAATATTTTTCAAGGTTTGAATGTACAACACCTACATTTTATGAAGGTCTGTGTTGTGCATTCTTTCGTCCATTGTGAAGGCATATAACCATTTTGGAATCTGTCTGGGGAGTTACCATGCCTGTGTGTAGCAAAACCTGGGATTTAAATATCTGCCAGAAAGCTTGGATTCGGCAAATATAAGAATATCTTTCATTTGGTATATTCAGGATAAGACTGAATGAAGGTGCAATGACTGGGAATCATTTGTAAGGAAATCTGTAGTCAAATTAATTAGCACACTGATGTGTAGCAAAGTTGAATGTTTGGATTAATGATTCAGTTCCTTCCAACCTCTGGTTTACCATAATTGCTAACCAAAGTTGATCCCTTGAAAGAACAGGAACTATTATTGAATGTAATGACTACCCCTAGTGCTGTTTTATCACATTTACTGTAACCATATATTTTATACTTGTATTACAGACAAAATATTGAATACATATAACAAAGGGTAAAAACTAATTAAATATTTCAACCGTGTAGTGGAAACGGTATGCGTAACAAGTACTTGTAGATGCCCTAAAGTTCAAACTCCGATTAAAATTTAACCGTGAAATAAAGCAGAAATAAAGCAGATAAAATATATTACAGAAATATGACGTGAAAATTAAAGGAAGCATGACATGTCTACAATAATGGCAGTTAAGTATCCTTAGAACTTGTAACATTTGTGAAGTTAAATAACATATAGTGGCTGAGAAATTGTACGGACCATTACTGATTTGACCATTACTGATTTAAAATCTAGTCAATCATGACGTGCCAACGATATGCGCAGTTAGGCTTAGTATTAACTACTCTTAGGATCCTATCAATAGGGCGGACAAATCTCGTCTGCAGACGGACAGACCGACCGACGCGTATAATGAGGCACCCAGGGATCGACATGTTTCCAGAAAAACCTCATATGGATAATCACTCAGCCATAGCTATTGGTAATAAGTTATGTCCTGGTGAAATATTTTATGACCTTATGTTATGAGAGGCAATCGGTGAATTGTTGTAAATAATGTGCTGCTCGACTTGTACATAATATGCGTTGCCTCAACTGGATAGTCTGGGATACGAGTTTGGGAGATTATATGGCTTTTGATGCCATCAATACCAGTGTTAGAAATCCCTCTCTGGCTGAGCACTCTAGTAAATATTTTATCAACCGCCTGAGACCCTGAAACATTATTCTATTACAGTAGTTCAAAAAGTCTGAAGTTCTAGCAAGACGTAAGGGGTCAGAATATATGCTGCATTCATAACAATTCTAAGATTTTTTTTCTTTTTTTTTTTTTACCAGCCGTTTTTCTATTTTGACTTTAACCGTCCCACGAAAACACAGATAATGAATACTTTTGAATATCGTACGCGTCTCCTGCTTGATATTGTCAAAACCAACTGATTCCCAGAAAAAAAAAAGTATGCAAGACACCAAATTATCGAGAACAATCATTACCGAAAAAAGAAAGAAAAGATGAATAACTGACGTTGCCAATATTTTTATTGTGTGGGTTGTTATCGACTGGAAAATCAATTTTTAATCATCGTAATATTATATTTTCTTGACATGTGTCAATCAGTTTGTCTTGTTACGATTAGATATCAGTTGAATCTATATAAAGCACTTTTCTGAATTTCCGCAACATTATTTTGTAGCCGCTGGGCGCGATTTTTTTCTCTTCCCCAAGACAAATTGACGAATCATCTATCACCGTGACGAAAAAAAAATGTAAATGTAGACAAGCTCAAAAGGAAGTATATTTTGTTCAAATATACGAGGGGCCTCCGTGGCCGAGAGGGTGAGTCGCTGATTTTAACACTCACTCAGCCCCTCACCGCGTGGGTTCGAATCCCGGCAGGGTCATTCGGATTTTCATGTGAGGAAGCCTTCCAGCTGGCTTGCGGTAGGCCGGTGGTTCTACCCGGATGTCTTTGTGCATTCGAGGTCTTTCTCCACCTGTACTAAGCTGGATGTCGCTATATGACTGAAATAATGTCGAGGCGACGGTTAACTCAAGTAGTGAAATCAAGTCTAGAATAAAGGTCTAATTTGTATACCGTGTATCGATGGATGTAACACTAATTACAATGTGTCAACACCGGTCGGAATGACCTTTGAAAAATTATGTGTAATGTCTGCCACTGATAGGTAAAATCAACGCAAATAAAATGATTAACCACACCATTTAGTTTTTGTCAACAGTTGTGATGCCAGTAAAATGTATTTTGGCATTTTGTATGACTTTTTGGGATAAAAAAAATGCATTTTCCGAGAATGCTTAATTAGGTGAAGGTGAAAAAATTATTTACATGCTTGATCTACGATATTCACTTTTGAAGTTATAAAAAAAAGTGTCAACAATGATAAAACACATTTAGCAATGTCTAGGTATGCGCATGTCACCAACTTTTGGTCATATTGATACTGCCTTTATTTAATTACGCGGAAGCACAATTCGCTGCAAACTCCGCGCATTGGTTACGTCACGCTAAGCTATTTTAACTACTGCCACCACACAAGTCACGTGACGATAGTTGAACCCATGTTACCAAAACTCATAATTTTATAAATATTAATGTTATTTGATTTTATTTCATACTTTTCTCTTAATCATGCATGTTATTTTCGTGGAATAACGAAACTGGTATGATATATATTCAAAACTAAAGTCAAAAGTGAAAAAAATAAATCCAGCTTTATCAGACTACTTGTGGTGGCAGTGGTTATTGACAACTGTAAGGGGAGGTGACTACTGCGGCGGAGTTTGAATTCGCTGGTTTTGGGTTGAAGTAACTGACCTCGCAGTCTCTATTTATAGATTGGGGAAATAGACGTTTATCGTGAGAACCAAGTTATCGATTTTCTTTAGCTCTCCACACCTGTGTGTGTAACGTCATGTCTGTCAAGTGACGCATCGAGTTAACTTCATGGTTATCACATGCGAACGTTAACGACTGTATTGTAAAAGAACAGTATCATGGCTTTCTAAACGAGGGTGTCAAAGATTGCTGTTGAACTGATATCCCCGAAGAAAATTTACAAATACATAGGTACATCACTGTATTTATTCGCGCTAGTGACAGGAGGGAAGGTTATAACTAGTATAAATGGCCTGTTCTGTTGTAGGGATTTACGCATCACTAGTAGTACCTTAGTTTTCTGTACAATAACCATGGAATCTTATTTGATAAAGTAATGCAACTACATACTAGCTCGTGGTAATGTCAATAACCGTACCTATAATACTAGCTGAGATGTTCATTTGTAAATGGCCTCTCTGTGATTTCGAAGTTGATATGTTTGCCTAGAAAAAAACGTAGTATGAATTTATTTATATGTAAACATCCTTTAATCAGTGAACATCAAACAATGATAATGAAACACACATTAATGAAACATTAAACAGTGTTGTCACTCTTGCTGCAGTTGATGAAATATCATTTTTTATTTATTTCAGATACGAATTAATGTGAATTCTTACATATCGTCTCTGGTGGTGTTTTCTATAATTTTTCTTTTCTTCACATATTTCCTTTTTGTTTTTGTATTTATATAAATAATGTATACTGATACTTAGTATCGCCCACACTTTTGCCATTTATGATATAATCGCAGTGCATAAAGAAAATGTATGAGATGATGAAAGAATGACATGTCAACACATAGCAAAGCAAATAATTACCTGCAAGCACAGAATGGGGGGGGGGGGGGGGGGTTGTAATAAATAAAACAAAGACAAACGTACGGCTTTCGCCATTTACGATATAATCGAAGTGTGTGCAGGCGCCCTGGTGCAAGGTGAGAGGTAACCAAAAAACAAGAGGGCCAAGATGGCCCTTGGTCGCTCACCTGAGAAAGATGATTGCTTAAGAAATAAAGATGCTTGAGTGTAAAAGTGAAATCTGGCTTTTTTTATGGTGAAATGGGCATAACTCCTAAATTTACAAGTCAATATCAGTTATAATTGAACCCGATTGCGAAATTATGGGCATAAACATTGTCTTAAAGTTTAGAAATGATTGTTAAAAAAATGAAGTTGGTAGAGAATAAACAAAGTGAAATCTTGCATTTTTTGTATTAAAAGGGGCAACCTGACCTAAATGACCCATCTCAGCCACAATTGAACTCAATCGAGACCTTATGGTCGTTAACAATGTCATAAAGTTTGAAGATGATTGCTAAAAAAATGAAGATGCTAGAGTGTAAACAACGTGAAATATGGCTGTTTTTATATTAAAAGGGGCATAACTCCTGACCTAATTGACGGATCTCAGCCATAATCGAAATCAACGAGACCTTATGGTCATAAACATGTAATAAAGTTTGAAGATGATTGCTTAAAAGATGAAGATGCTAGAGTGTAAACAACGTGAAATCTGGCATTTTTTTTATATTAAAAGGGGCTTAACTCCTGACCTAATCAACTGATCTCAGTCATAATCAAACTCAATCGAGAAATTATGGTCATAAGCATTGCCATAAAGTTTGAAGATGATTGCTCAAAAGATGAAGATGCTAGAGTGTAAACAACGTGAAATATGGCTTTTTTATATTAAAAGGGGCATAACTCCTGACCTAATTGACGGATCTCAGCCATAATCGAACTCAATCGAGACCTTATGGTCAAAAGCATTGTCATAAAGTTTGAAGATGATTGCTCAAAAGATGAAGATGCTAGAGTATAAACAAAGTGATTTCTGGCATTTTTTGAATATTAAAAGGGGCATAACTTCTGAACTAATGGACGGATCTCAGCATCAATCGAAATCAATCGAGACCTTATGGTCATAAACATTGCCATAAAGTTTGAAGATGATTGCTCAAAAGATGAAGATGCTAGAGTGTAAACAACGTGAAATATGGCTTTTTTATATTAAAGGGGGCATAACTCCTGACCTAATTGACGGATCTCAGCCATAATCGAAACTCAATCGAGACCTTATGGTCAAAAGCATTGTCATAAAGTTTGAAGATGATTGCTCAAAAGATGAAGATGCTAGAGTATAAACAAAGTGATTTCTGGCATTTTTTGAATATTAAAAGGGGCATAACTTCTGAACTAATGGACGGATCTCAGCATCAATCGAAATCAATCGAGACCTTATGGTCATAAACATTGTAATAAAGTTTGAAGATGATTGCTTAAAAGATGAAGATGCTAGAGTGTAAACAACGTGAAATCTGGCATTTTTTTATATTAAAAGGGGCTTAACTCCTGACCTAATCAACTGATCTCAGTCATAATCAAACTCAATCGAGACATTATGGTCATAAGCATTGCCATAAAGTTTGAAGATGATTGCTCAAAAGATGAAGATGCTAGAGTGTAAACCAAGGGGAAATGTGGCATTTTTTTTAATATTTAAAGGGGCATAACTCCTGACCTAATTGATGAATCTCAGCCATAATCGAACTCAATCGAGACCTTATGGTCATAAGCATTGCCATAAAGTTTGAAGAGGATTGCTCAAAAGATGAAGATGTTAGAGTGTAAACAACTTGAAATATGGCATTTTTGAAGGGGCCACCTAATGGTACCATATCAGCCATAATCGAACTTGGCCGTGATTTTATGGTTATAAACATTGATATAAAGTTTGAAGATAATTGCTCATGAAATGGAGATGCTAGAGTGCAAACAATGTGAAATCTAGCTTTTTTGAATTTTAAAAGGGGCATAACTCCTGACCTTATCTTCCGATATCAGCCATAATCGAACTTGGCCGAGATTTTATGGTTATAAACATTGTTTTAAAGTTTGAAGATAATTGCTCATAAAATGAAGATGCTAGAGTGCAAACAAACAAATTGTGGACGACGGACGGACGGACGACGGACATTCATCGATCCTAAAAGCTCATCCTGAGCACACGTGCTCAGGTGAGCTAATAAAAAGTAGGGTTATAAATCTACCAATTGTGATGGAGCATGCAAAGCAAAGGCCGTGAGATGAATGGTGATTATGAATGGTTAATGTGAATGATATATGCATACATATGATTATACTAAATGAGACATAATAAATTTTACTATTAAGGAGGAAATAGGTTCACAGATACAATATTACTGATACAAACAATTAACATGAACAAGAACATAAGACATGGACATACACAAGGACATACAAACTGGCAAGCACTAACAAAATGACACCGTTACACATAACATGGTTTCAATTTACTTAAAAGATTCAAAGAAAATGTAATGATCAACTTTGCCTTGTTCATATTTTATATCAGTAATATTGAAAATTATATTCTTTTATAGACGCCTTCATTCCTTTAAATAAAAAAACACCTATTTTGAATTACAAGCAGGAAAAGTAATAAATCAAATGAATGATTATATTCAGCGGTCTAATTTCCATCCATAATTGCACATGAGATTTTATGTTTGATGAATATCAAGACTACATTTAGAAATGTATATAAATGTATATCTGTAAGTCATATTAGAAGAGGTGGCTACAATCCATCAATTTAGATTCTCCTGCATGAATTAGATACACATTACAAAAAATTTCAATTTTCCAAGTAGATATCAATAGAGCGTTTTCCTAATGCAATATAAAGTATATCTATCGATGATGAAAAAAAAAAAAAAAAAAAAAAAAAAAAAAGAGGGCCAAGATGGCCCTGTGTCGCTCACCTGAGTAAGATGGCATAATGACAAAAAATCTGGCATCTAAAGTGTTTTCTAACATTTGACTAAGTGACCTACATTTTGATCATACCTGAATTTGCACTCAACTAGGAAATTCATGCAGTCATCATTCATATCAAGTTTAATGAAGACTGGGACAAAAATGTAGGCCTCTAGAGTGTTCACAAGATTTTTTTTAAAATTTGCCCTGGTGACCTACTTTTTGACCCTATGTTGCCCATTTCTGAATTCATTTGAGATGTAATGTAAACAAACATTCTGACCAAGTTACATTAAGTTTAGCCTAAAACTGTGGTCTCTAAAGTGTTCACAAGGATTTTCTAAGATATGACCTGGTGACCTAGTTTTTGACCCTAAGTGACCCAATTTCAAACTCATCCAAGATATCATGTAGACGAACATCCTGACCCCACGTGACTCATTTTTAGACTCAGACAATATATTATTTAGACAAACATCCTGACCAAATCTATTGAAAATTGGGCTAAAACTGTGGCCTCTAAAGAGTTCACAAGGTTTTTCTAAGATTTGACCTAGTGCCATAGTTTTTGATCCCACTCATCCAAGATATCATGTAGACAAACATCCTGGCCATGTTTCATGAAGATTGGGCCAAAACTGTGGCGTCTAGAGTGTTCACAAGGTTTTTCTAAGATATGACCTGGTGACCTAGTTTTTGACCCCACATGACCCAATTTCAAATTCATCCGAGATATGTAGACAAACATCCTGACCAAATTTTATGAATATTGGGCAAATTTGTGGCCTCTAGAGTGTTCACAAGGTTTTTCTAAGATTTGACCTGGTGACCTAGTTTTTGACCCCACATGACCCATTTTCGAACTTATCCAAGATATTATGTAGACAAACATCCTGACCAAATCTATTGAAGATTGGGCTAAAACTGTGGCCTCTAGAGTGTTCACAAGGTTTTTCTAAGATTTGACCTGGTGACCTAGTTTTTGACCCCACATGACCCATTTTCGAACTTATCTAAGATATTATGTAGACAAACATCCTGACCAAATCTATTGAAGATTGGGCTAAAACTGTGGCCTCTAGAGTGTTCACAAGGTTTTTCTAAGATTTGACCTGGTGACCTAGTTTTTGACCCCACATGACCCAATTTCAAACTCGGACGAGATATTATGTAGACAAACATCCTGACCAAATTTTATGAATATTGGGCAAAACTGTCGCCTCTAGAGTGTTCAGAAGGTTTTTCTAAGATTTGACTTGGTGACCTAGTTTTTGACCCCACATGACCCAATTTCAAACTCGGACAAGATATCATGTAGACAAACATCCTGACCAAATTTTATGAATATTGGGCAAAAAACTGTGGCCTCTAGAGTGTTCACAAGGTTTTTCTAAGATTTGACTTGGTGACCTAGTTTTTGACCCCACATGACCCATTTTCGAACCCATCCAAGATATTATGTAGACAAACATTCTTACTAAATCTATTGAAGATTGGACTATAACTGAAGCCCCTAGAGTGTTCACAAGTTTTTTTTCAAATATTTGACTTGGTGACCTAGTTTTAGACCCCACATTACCCATTTTCGAACTCATCCGAGATATTATGTAGACAAACATTCTGACCAAGTTTCATGAAGACTGGGCCAAAACTGTGGCCTCTAGAGTGTTCACAAGGTTTTTCTAAGATTTAACCTGGTGACCTAGTGTTTGACCCCACATGACCCAATTTCAAACTCATCCTGTAGACAAACATCCTGACCAAGTTTCATGAAGATTGGACTAAAACTGTGGCCTCTAGAGTGTTCACAAGCAATTGTTGACGACGGACGCCGAACGACGGACAAAATGCGATCACAAAAACTCACCCTGAGCACAAGTGCTCAGGTGAGCTAAAAAAACAAGCATAGTTGGGGTTATTTTAGAGTTCATCTGATGTATTACAGAAGATTGTGGCACACTTTTCAATACACTTACTGCAGGATATTGATACAGAATAAATTGCTTGAATTATGCATAACTGGAATTTATCCTAAAGACAAAGGAGTACTACACATTAGCTTTTGAAAAAATCAATATCAAAATGATTCGCAAGGTTTGTAGTCAGTCATTTTACATTACTGTCCTTTAATATACCAGGAAATTGAACAGTTATACAGGATTAAATCAGTTTCTTAATAAATCATTTACATATATAAACAGTGTGTGCTATTTGATGAAATGCGTCACAGTATGTTGGTCCTGCAGTTCTTCTCAACGCGATGAATATTCTCAACGAGATGAATATCAGACCCGAATTTCATAAATAACATTCAAAGGGAATAGGAGAGGGGAATAGGAAAGGGTATATAAAACTTAAACATTTAACATTGAACAGTAAAAATGACCTTGAAGTGATTTACCCGGAATGTAGGTTCTGCATGTCGTCGCTATAAGGTGAATATCTTAACAAAGTTTCATAAATATCCATCAAGGGGTTTATATGAAATATAGGGCGGACAGAAAATATATGACGGGTATTTTACCTTGAACTGTAACCTCAAATTGGTGGACCTGTACGTCGTCTTAATGAAGTGAAAAATTGCCCCAAATTTTATAAATTCAGTCAAGGTGTTTTGGAGGCATGGAGCGACGAACAGAAATACGGAAGCATGAATTCGGAGGTTCAATTCATTTGTTATACACAGAACTGTAATGCAGGTGGTAATGCAGATGATGACTGATATGTCCCGATTGCCAAGTGTAAAGAGACCCCCGCCCCTGTAGCAAGGTCATGGTTTGATCCCCAGTCACGGTATATCAAAAGTCGGTAGATAAGGTATATAACGAAATATTGGCTTTGTGATAGGCTAATAATAAATCCAAAATACGTATCTCTGAAGCAGGATTACGTGCCAGGATCTCACTTAAACAATCCGATCAGTAAATTCACCGCATAGCCATGTAAACATTCAAAGCACGAGCAAATGTAAAAAAAAGCCAACATAATCAATCAATCAGAATTAAATTGAAATGTTTATAAAATACGTTAGATGATCCATGCCTTGAGGAAAATATTTCTGATTGGGAGAAGAGCTCAAAATGTGAACCGACAGGGAACTAATAAAGATACCTTTTTTGAGAGCAACACAGGTCAAAACACAAAACTTAAGATTTGAATTTTTTTATTTAGTCTGTTAGAAACCTTGGAAATGACTATTTTGAATTTAAATCTGGTTGACGCTGAAAGTAAACTGTAAAATCAAGTGATCTGAATAGTTAAATTAATTAAGCTGTTGGTACTCTGGTGATCGTTCAAGGGCTGTATATGACAATTTCCAACCATGTTTTAACTTTTATGTGATTTTCTTAAATGATACAAAAGGCTAGGTTACACTTACAAGTGCACGACCGGTTTAGACCCACACATGTTTGTTGGATTTAACGTCCCACCGACAGTATTTCAGACATTTGGAGACAATGTCTACTTGAGACATATATAGTGATGTCACACTGCAATATCACGCCGTAGACATGTGGTATGATACCGCAGCCAGTCACATTATCCTGACACCGAGCCAACCAGTCCTGCAACTACCCTTATATGCTGAGCACCAAGCAAGGGAGCTATAACATTATCATTTTTTACGACTTTGGTATGCCGCGGTCGGGGATCAAACCCTCGACCTCAGACCCACACATATATGTTTATTGCTTTCTTATCCTTTTTCATAATCTAATACTGATCAATACTATATCGATCTATGTAATTCTTGTTTCTCCGGGGAGAGAGAGAGAAAGAAGTTTTTTTCCACGTGTCTGTTTAATACAGTGGCGAAAAATGAGAACACTGACCAAGGATATTCATTTAGTATGCTCTCATCATGGACTGGTAAATTCAATTCAAGTGTCTGTTAACTCCATGGCCTGACAAAAATCACAGACAAGTTCGTTTGTCTCTAGCAAATTGCGCCAATCCGTAACTGTCAAGAGCACAAGCCGAGATTGACTTTTTTCGCATTACACATTTTGCTGTTTCTTTATCTGTGGGTGTTTTTAAAACACTATTACATGTACAGGCTGTTGATGCAACATTGCATAAAATGATAAAAGTATATTTATCACTGGGGTGATGATTGCTCAGCCCCTTTCTGTTTCAGCAAGTGTAAGACCAGCTAGAAAGTCATGCATTACATTTGGTGGACAGGGTTTCAGGTTGATTCCGCTAAAATCAATGGCAGATCACGCAACAAAATGTCATATCCTTTAGCTTCGTTTTACATCATATTCTGTCCCTTTACTTAAGCCAAACTCATTTCCGATTGACATTTTACGGCACATGGTGATGTCACATGCAGTAGATCAAGGGCACATATGTTTCGAATATAGATTTGATAATCAATTCATCAGGCTATTATATACTTTTAAGGATATAATGACCAGCAAGTATTGGAAAGAAGACATTTGGCAGTCAAGTCACTTCGTAGATACGATGCCACAATTAGTCATACATGTATCTTCCTACTGCCCTTTTAAACTAAGCTTTTAATCGAGGAAAGGATATCGGAACCATTTTTAGCTCACATGAGCACAACGTGCTCAAGGTGAGCTTTTCTGATCGCCTTTTGTCCGGCGTCCGTCGTCCGTGCGTGCGTGCGTCCGGCGTCAACAATTGCTTCAAACAACATCTCCTCCTAAACGGCTTGGCCAATTTGAAAAATATTTTGCAGGAATGTTCCTTGGATGAAGCTCTACTAAAGTTGTATAAATGGTTCTGGTCCATCGCATAATTAGGTCACAGGAGCTAAAAATAGATTTTAAAAATGAAAATTTAAAAAATCTTCTTCTCCGAAACCACAAGGCCTAACCTTTTGATTTTTGGTATGTAGCATCATCTTATGGGCCACTACCAAGATTGTACAAATCATAGCCCTATGGTGATAAATGACCCGCCCAGGGGTCACTTGATTTCACATAGGCTAATATAGGAAAAATCTTAAAAAATCTTCTTCTATGAATCCATAAGGCCTAGAGCTTAGATATTTGGTATGTAGCATCATCTTATGGGCCACTACCAAGATTGTACAAATCATAGCCCTATGGTGATAAATGACCCCGCACCAGGGGTCACTTGTTTTACATAGAGTTATATAGAAAAATCTTAAAAAGTCTTCTTCTATGAATCCATAAGGCCTAGAGCTTAGATATTTGGTATGAAGCATCATCTTATGGGCCACTACCAAGATTGTACAAATCATAGCCCTATGGTGATAAATGACCCCGCACCAGGGGTCACTTGTTTTACATAGAGTTATATAGG
>CM037782.1:2011488-2061488 GCA_021229015.1 Solen grandis | reverse complement strand
AAATTTTGGCAAAACATAATACTTATGTTTAAAGATGTTTTCGGATCAGAATTCATATAAATATTGGGTATGAAAAATCCTCACCTTTTTAAGTCTTAAGTATCTACGTGAATCTACTTGTACAAAACGGCTTGTGACACCAGTTCATTCAAGCAATAAAAAAAAACTGTCTCTTCCATTATCGGAAAAGCTCACTGTAAAAGCAAACAGTACTGCAAGTTCGCGGGGCAAAAGGTCACCGATGCAAAACGGCTGAACAACATTCTGACAGCTACTAAAATGGAAGTTCTATGTAAGGAAGAAAAGGCGGAAACATAGAAAAGGCACTTAGAGGCTCGTAGGGCTGTGATCGGGGGCATATTGTTTTTGCCCTGTCCGTTTGTTTATTGGTTTGTCAGCAACTTTAACAATGGCAATACTTGCATACTATACAATGTACTGACTTGAAACTCATATATGAACAAAATGTGACTAGGTGGAGTGCATCGACAAAAAAACATAACTCTATCTGGCCCAGGTTTGGAATTATCCCCTTTTTTATTTTTTGTCGGGGAGCGTTACTCATAAACTAAACCAGGTATTTACTTGAGACTCAAAATATAAATAGATGATTAGATTGTGAAGTGCAGTAACCAAGAACCGTAACTCTTTTTTTTAAAAGGAATTCCTTAATTTACAATAGAAATAGAGCAATGACAGAGAACCATAACTCTACAAAGTCTGGTTTTGGATTATCTCTATTTATTTTATTTTTTAAATTTTTTATTGGGAGCAAAACTCATAAACAAAAGACTGTAAGGACTTAAAACTTGAAACATAATATTATACCAAGTAGTTGCAGTGCAGAAACCAAGAACATTCACTCTTCTACCAGGTCTGATTATCCGATTATCTCCCTTTATTTTGTATCAATTTTTGTCAAGAACATAACTCCGGAACTATTCGAGGCATTGATTTGAAACTTAAAATATAGCAGAAGTGTAATGTTTATGAAACAGAACTCTCTCGGGCTCTATTTTTAGAATTAGCTCCCTCTATTTTTTAATGACTGTTTGTCTTCAGCATTACTCCATCTTATTCACACAAATAACTAAATTCTCTTTTTATTTTTGAAGTCACAAAATAAGCATGAGTTATATGGGTTATTCATGCTTTCCTATGTTGAAGTAATAGACATTACCTAAGAGACACGAGGAACTGGAACTGTGCATGGTAGCCTTATGTAAATAAGCGTGTATCAAGTCAGTGGAATGATGTTAGTCCCCAACAGATAAATGTAAATTGTAGAGAAAAACGTGCAGCCTGTTTATTGCCAGATTTACATTAATGGCGTTCTGAGTTTTCCGAATACGTTTCGGATTGTTTCCGTCTATATTAGGTGACCTTCGTGTGAACACGCTACTTAAAAAGTCGGCTTTAAAAAAATCGTTATGTTCATATAGCTTTATCTGTTTCAATCTTTTGCCTTTTTTTAATTATAAATTGACACGTTATATTTTAACACAATATTTCAACATACGACTTTCTGTCAAGATTTGTAGGGATAAATGTTGGATCGAATACATCTTAAATGAGATTTTAATAAAAAGGTGAAGAGCTTATCAGAATACAGTTTAAAAAATCGAACTGCATTTTCCTCTTTTTTATGAAAGATAACAATGTGTCCATTTTTCACATCGTCGGACAACCACGGTCAATTCTCCATTTCCTTTATTTTCAACAGTCGACGTTTTAACGTGTAAAGCATGTACATACAAGTATTTAAGCCAAACAAAATGATGTTTATATTTTGGATAATCTCCATGTGGAGTTGTGTTTAGCTAGGCAAAACAAGGTTATAATCGGGTTTTAGTATCGGCTGATGGAGAGGAACGTTATCATCGGTCATCAGATATCCGACGATGGCTTGTCAGTGATTTTAGAAATTGTCAGTACATCCTTAACTTCACCAACACAAGATTTTATGTGTTCTGAAGTATGAGTACAAAATGACACAGGGAAACTGACATATCTGATTACTATAATACCACCCCCGACTGTATCTTACTGTAAAATACTTAGATACTGATAAGGAATTATACTATTTCCTCTTCATTCACACCCTCAATTTAATGACAATGTGGTCCAGTGATTGTGTTCATTGACATAAGGTCTAGAGGCAGTGCGAATACTTTGGGTAAGAATTGTTCATGACCCTCACAGAATCGAAGTTCTAGTAAAACCAATAAACCACAGTATGAAAAAAGCATAGATAAAAAATGAAAGGAAAAGGACTGAGGAATAATTGACAGTTAGAGGTCTAGCATGATGTTCAAAAGTGTGTGTGATGCATGATTATCTCCCTTGCTAAATCTCTCTTGAAACTCGAGACTACACATATAATGCTATCTTACAGAATGAACAGCAGCCGGCCCGAGTTGTGTTTGATGTGAAACAAGAAGGTACTGCTACGAAGGTGATTACCATCCGGTCAGGCCTCATTGTTGCCAATAGGCTGGATAATCCTATGAAAGTGAAAATGGAGAGTCCTACAATTCTTGGTAAAATATTTTGACCCATTTTGAATGACATATACTAGGATATAAGCTCTCAGGACCATTTACACAATGTATTTCAGGCTTTATTTTCTTTATTTTATTTTCCCAAACAGGGGCTTCATTTTTTTTTTCACAACATGAACCAAAGGGACAATGAATCCTCAAACGTAATTAAATTTATACTAACTATTATTTGTTGTTTTACGCATTTTCAAATAAAAAAACCCTTGAAGTAATAAAATTTCCGTAAATATCTTTCATGTTCTGAAGTGTCACAACTAAGTAGGCCACACATCGGAAAACCCATGTTCGCTCTATACACATTGCTTCCTAATCGAAGTGATAAAGGAATATATACCGTGGTTTTTCAACATACGCGCAGGCCATAGCTTCTACCAAATTTAGCTGAAGTGCTTTTGACCAAAGTAATAGGACAGTTTCGAAATACAGCCTGTGCTAGCCTCCATATGTTCTAAACAGAAAACCTTTTTAAGGAGTTCGGTTAAATATTCAAGGAAACACATTTACATTTGCATTTGATCCCCTAGATTAGCCACTGCCTGTTGTTCTCGAAGATAAATACCATACTTACGGGGTATTTTAAAATTTTCTATGCTGAAACTCAAATTAGGTTCATGAGTTTCTATAGTTATTGGAGTGTGAGATCGTAACAAAGTTATGTCAAGAATATTGGGCAAACACTAAGCTGTCAATTTCTCACAATTCATTTACCGGCTGCTGTCAGGACAGGTTTTTTTCCATTGTAACTTTAATTGTCAGACCACCCGTGGCATAGCTGTTAACTGGTTTAAATGTAGAGATAATCTGAATATAGAGTTCTTTAAATTAGTGGACTAGATAGTAAGTCCTGAAATGGAAATGGTTTTATATAAGAGTTCACTGTACAATATCCATAGCTAAATTTATTTGATGCTTTGTTATTAACAGAGTAAATACTGTCTCAATGAGAATGTATGCTTTAGAGTAAAGTATAATGGAGTCTCTCTAATTTCAGTATGACTTCAATGTGATCTGTGAAATAAAAGAAGGCATGTAAAGAAATGATATGAAAAGAAATGTGTTTTTCATTCTAGGAAGCTTTGAATACATCACTGTAAATCCAAACCAACGGAAGCCTGTTCCAATGAACTATGTAGCCCAAAGATTATGGATGAGGCCATCTGATCAGCAAGTGAGTTCTGTGATCAGCCAATCAGTGGCGATGTCAGAAGCCAGGAGATAACTGAGCATATGATAGAGTGCAGATTGCCTTCCCTGTTTAGGTGAGAATAAAAATATTTGAACTTTACATTTAAAACAAAAAATGCTTTAAATTGAATCGCATATTTCTATTATACGAGAGATACGAGGGGACATTGTGATTTTTACTAAGTAAGTCTGCCATACATAAGTCATATTCCTCAAATGTCATATTTACTGAGCCACAGGTCGAATTATTTGTTAATACTATTTGCAAAGGTAAATCACTTTGAGACAAGACAACTTGCTGAAGAATTCAATCACTGAATGTTCAAAAGTGAAAAAAGTATTTTCATGGTTTTAGAAGTTGTCTTTCTTAATTTTAAAATTGGATCAAGATTTACACCTGCTCTATATATTTATGTTTAAATTTTAGGAAACAAAAAACAATCAGATCCCATTCCAGCTAACCAATTATGCCATAAGCATGTATGTTGGTTAGCTAAAAGTGTTTTTTCTTCTTTTTTTTTCATGGAAGGCTGCTTTAAAGCTAATCATTTTTGTTAGGAGTTAATGTCATCTGTGTAGCTTTCATTGATTACTTTGCTTTGTTAATTACAGATTTCCTATTTCTCTCACTTCAATGTTGCTCTTTAGTTTTGTAATATATATTCAGGTTTTGCGTTGGTGTAAGACGGGAGCAGTACCCGGAGGAAACTGTTACCGGGGGGTCTCTATCCCTTCCCTGGCCACACCTTGATTATCCAGCCCCTGGTTACCATCTGTAACCTCCTGCCAATTGACATGCACTACTACTTGAAGGGGACACAGATATCTGGCGATATTAAGCCAGGAAAATGGTCACAGCTATCAAATGCAAGTTTCTGTGTGTAATGAATGGCAACCTGTCTTTGTTTAAAAAAACTTTCACGACTTGAATGTTCATCATAAAGATCACTTGTACGAACAGTTTTCACATTCCATAATAATGTCTTTGAACACTTTCTTAGCACTTAATTTATTTTTCTTTTCTGAATATATTCAACACATTTTTATTCATCACATGTATCAATTTATGTGTACATATGCATGTATATTTCATTTTCCTTGCCCAATTCTAGACAGCCTACTTCTCACAGTCTTTTTCTCTTGAGGAAACTCACAATATATTCACTTTGATTTGATAGAAAATGCAACACTTGTCCATATATAATATTAGATGACTTGTTTATTCTTTAATTATTTTATAATTCCAGTAAGAGTACATACAGTGTAACCAAGTACTTTTATCATAGGAGTTATTTTATGCATGGTAAATAATAGCATGCACGTATATATTTATGCATAGCAAATAAATTTATACACACGTATAAGTGCAGACTAGTGGCCGAATATGACAGAAACTATGGTATGCCGAATGACAAAAGCAATATAAAAATTTCATCCAGCTGAGAAAAGGTGTAAATCCCTTGTACCAAATGTTCTCCCCAAGAAGGGATCGAACTAGTAATCTTCAGATCCGTGATCAATAAACACTACCACTAATCTAGAAGCAAACCTTAAATAGGGCTGTTTTGATTGAGTGCACTGATCCTCTTAACATATATACTCACCCAGCCCTAAGACAAACTTTGTCACGCAATCCAAGAAATACGAGGCGTTGCGAGAACACAAAGGGCAGCAACCTGGACTCTACTCCTACTTTTTATGCGATCCTTATCGCTTGGTGTAATCATATTATAATGGGCAACCATCTAGACTGTAAGGTATTTTATCTCTGGCCAATGATGGTTATGAGATTACTTTTAGATTAACGGGGATAGTCTTGGTAAGGGAAGACCCAATCTCAGCTAAAGGATCTCCGTCAGAAATATTGATTAGTTTTTTAAATGTAAATAAAAATAACCAAAATGCATAAACAAGGTTGACAATTTTTAAAAAAAAGTTATATTTTTTTTGGTAATGATCTTGAGATAATCAAAATTGAGTTTTCGTGCCAGCATATCTAAATAGAAATCATCCTTCCGATATAAGCCTCTGCTGACCAAGTATCGCACATAACAAAGTTTGCCCGTACTCCTCCTCAAAATATCACCATGTGCATTTTTCTCAATTCTCCTTTCGTTCTTTGCTCTGTGGCTAAGCTTTCCCCAAGGTGGTCTGACTTTACTGACCTTACCTGAGGCCGTTGGATAGTGACCCACATCTGCAAAACCGCCGCATTTAGATACTTCTCCTCCTTACCCACTATGTTCAAAATTCGTCTAGCCAACAATATTTAAAGGTCATTACTGCTAAAGTGGACATAAAATCACTGCTTAAGCTAGTCACTTTAAGAAAGATAGTACAATGATGTTTGTTTTCTGGTTTGGAATTTTGATATTTTAGAAAACATAGCAGTGTATATGAAAGACTAGAAGAAAGGATAAAAGACTTAAATGTGGATACAATAATATTTCAGACTTTGAATATGCAATTATGTACACAAAGTAGTCCAGGAGTAATAGGAATATCAGCTCCTTAACCTGGTGGTTTTAGCCGTTCTGTTTAAGTCGCTAAATGTGGAATGCTAAGCAAATACACTTTTGAACCCCATCAGGTTTTTGGCATTTGTTCTCGACAGTACATTCCTCTTTTTGTAATCTTAGATTTCTAGAGCAGTGTTTACTTCACGGGCTTTGTTCTGAACATCACATTCCTAAGGTCAATGGTTACTCAAACCATGCAAAACACTGTCCGAAGTACCTGCGTAGACATTCATGAATGCTATGGGGATAGTAGATACAAATCACTAAGGTCCTCGATAAAGACTTGGCGCACCATTTCGGTTAAAAATATTATCGCCCTTTTGTCAGAAAACCCTTCTCAGTTTAATTTTCTTTCAGACAGACATTCATTTAGTTCAGATGTTAAACCATCTTTTGCTTTTTTATGTTTATATATATTTTTTTCGATATCATTAATATGAACATTTGCAATGATTTAAAAGCACTTCAAAACTCAGGATGTGTTGCGAAATTAGAAAAAAAAGATAAAAGCTAGTTTAGTATTTTTACAATAAATAATAGCCCTTTGTGTAAAAAAGTATCCTTATCATTATCACCCCACCGCCAACAGCTACTCTGTTGATTTAGGTGTAAAAGATGATGCAGTATATATTTTCATAATCAATGATAACATTTTTGAATTCCTTATCTGAGTGATCGTCTTTATCCAATCTTTTACAACCCATACTGGGCAGTTTGGAGACAGGTTGATTTCTATTTAATATCAGGCAAACATAAATGAGAACTTGAGACTGGGAATCAAAATAGAGAATTTCACCAGGTGTAAGGAACTAACCATTCCAGCTGGGACCAAGAAGAACACGGCCAAGTTGATGCTGTATGATACACAGAACAGACTACTGGAACTATTTGTTGGAATAAGATGTTGCATTGGAGGCTCCCTAAAGGTAGGTAAAAATAATAATGATGTACAGTGTTCACATGAGACCCACTTTAAGAGCTCCCTCAAGATTGGTGCAAATAAGAGGGATTTTTCAATGTTCACATAGATGTCACCTCGAAAACTTAATTCAAAGCAGGTGCAAATAAAGGTGTTGTAGTTGAGGTTTCCTGTAAGTTTGTAAGTTTGCATTAATGCAGATTATGTATTGGTGATATCATTGTAGGTTCTAAGTTAAGCAAAAATAACACGCATAAATGTATCTGATAAGTAACAAAAAGAGGTTCGTTTGCGATGCTGCGAAAAAGCACCGAATCGAACAAATTCATCGTTGCATTGCATCTTTCGTTGTATCGCATCTTCTGTTCATTGAAACATTGAAACGCTTACATCTATATAAGTTTTAGTCATCATTGTGGAAAATCGGCAATGATAATGTATTTTTATCTAATATGATCGTTTATCGTCTTTCAACATATGCCAATATGCATAATATCCGGTTTCGTATAATCATCCCATTTTTTCATTTATTTAACACTTCATGAAACTAAATTACTGCATGTCACACGTGCGGTGCCATGCCACGAATAAACACATTTGACGCCATTTCTTAGACTTAATATGATGTCATCAAATTTCATTTGTTCATTTTAAAATGTTTTTTATTGCCGTAGGTTTTATACCTATATTTTGTTATTGATTTTTTTAATGTAACTTTCGTTGAAAATATGTATAACTGTAATGTTGATTATGTATGAGAAATACACACATTTAATAGTTATTTTCAGATATTATTTTGACTATTTTCTTGACGTAAGATCACAGATAATCTAAGTCTCAGACAGTCCTGTCCTCCACAATCATTTATCATTTCGCTGTGTTGTTATGATCGCAGTTTACTAAGTTTAAGTCAAATGATAAAAAGAATCTGACACGAGTTTTCATTACATATCAACTTTTAATAAACTCGTTCATGAAAATTTTAAAGCCCGGCAGAGGCTTGCATTATAACAATTTTATGAACATGTTTAGCAAAAGTTGATATGAAATATGTGATCCATTATATATATGCTTGTTTTTGCTTTTTATATCTTAGGTTAATGATTCAAATATAATGACAGTGCTGCAATAATCGTGAATTTATTCTAAGCTCATCCTTTTATATCATCATGAAAATTGATAAAAATTGGCATCAATGGTTCTTGGTTGGTGCTTCTTAAAAGTATTTGAAATAAACTTTATCCAAGCAGAACTCTTGTTTTCATGGCAATCGACACCATCTTTTTTAAACAGAAATTCTTTGAAAACCCTTTTTGCCTGAAATCATTGCTTATAATTATTTTCATTTAGCACAAATGGCCATTCTCATAACCCCCCTTCCATTTTTTCTTAACTAAAATATGATTCCTTGAATACAAGACATATTGGATATCAGTTAGTTTCCGTAGACATTCTTTATATATATTCTTTCTATAAACCTATGGTCAGAATTTAATTTCATTTGTCACAAATGACCTCTTGGTCCATAATTAATAAATGAGGCCTCAGTGGGGTGGGGTCAGCTACGTTCTTTATATACTCTAATTTTAAAACTCTTCGACTCTGAAACTTATATTCAGAACTTATGATAGATGTATCGTCCATTATGGTAATTGCCTAAGCATTGTTGATCCTTTATAAAATGAGGCCTCCAGGCGGTTGGCTAGTTTTCCTATATTATCTGTTTAGAAGCTTCGGAATTCTTTGTTTCTGAAATTTGAATCTGGTTGCGACTCAATGTAACCAGGTAAAAAAACAACAACAAAAAACAAGTGACCTGGATTGTATAATTAGTCTTATAATGCTGTGGTTGAACACAAAATGTCAACGGGAACCTGTACTTTTACTTGCTTGTATTAGCGTCATTTTGTTCGACCACTTTTTGTTTTGACTGGACTGATATAGACTTAGTCCATCCATCTTTTTGTCATAGGGTTGAAAATTAGTGTAGATGTATTTAGTAGTTGTTTTAGTTAGTTAGTAGTTTTATTTTCAGCTCTCTCAGTACTTTGATTTTGGACTCGATTTGACTGACCAATCATTGACCGACGGACTAATTCAAACTTACAAAAATACTAAACATACAACGCCATTTTGTTACGTGAATGGAAATATAAATATACTAAGGGAAATACTTTGTTTCTCTTAAGATAGTCGGAGACCACTGAAGAGTTTCGTCCCTTTGTGGATGTGCCAAATATAAATATATATATATAACTCGATATCTTGTCGTTTGGCTTTCCCTTCTACCACTGAGCCCGTCGACATTTTCAAACTCTGTTATAAATTTTAAATCTGAATTCTTATATGTTAGCCATTTCTCTGATAAATACAATTAGGAAAGTTTACATTAAGCATTGTTATATCCAGATCAAGATATACCACATCTGGCCCTGTTCCTATTCAAAGACTTAATTCAATATTATTCTGTAAGTGAACATATATGTATTTTGGCATACAAGAATTAGAATTTGAATATATCATATGACCACTGATATGCTTTGATGAAATCAATTTATTTTAATAATTATTATTTCAGTTAACTGTAAGTTCCCAATTCTGGCTTATGAACAGATCAGGGTTGCCCCTGGTTTTCCGACAAGATGGTGCCACCGATGTTGCCGCAGGACAGCTAGAGAATCACGAAAATATTATTGCCCAATCTTTGTTGTTCAGCTCCAAAAACAAAGAAATTAAAATGTAAGTTTATTTATGCCTACATGTATCGACCAAATATTATTCTTAGCTTCTCTTGAGTGACAGGTTGTATGCTTCCTGGTGTAACTGTGTATTGACACAAATATAATTGTACTATTATGTGTTATGAGTTCCAAATCAGTTTTTGTGTAGCTGCTCCCAGGTGTGATTGTGTAGGCTCCCATGTATAATTTTAAACGCTCTTAATTATCATTGAGTAGACTCCATGATGTAATTATGTAACTATTCACATGTGTTATTGAATAAATGCTCAAGTGTGTAGGTTCCCAAATAAAATTTATATTTGTTCCCAGTTGTTAATTAATGGGTTTCAAAATGTAATTATGTATGCTACAAATTGTAATTGTGTACGCCCACATGCGTAATTGTGAGGACTACCAGTTATTTTGTTGGTTCACATGTGTTATTGTGTTTCTTTTCTTATCTGTAATTCTTTGGGCTCCAAAGTGAAATTGTGTACCTGTCCATCGAATGTGTTGTAGACTCCCTCCGCAGGCCCGGTCCCTATGTGTTTGCTAGGGAGATCCGGGGGCATGCTCTCTCCCCCCCCCCGCAAAAAAAAAGGTTTGACGGAGATGCATTCTGAAGGGTATCTGGGGATAAAAGTGAAGGGTTTTTGTTGTTGTTTTTTGTTGTTGTTTTTTAATAAAAGATGTTGATATTTAATATAAAATCTGTAATATCCGTTTTATTTTGCACATAAATTGTGTTTTCTGTGCATTAGTATTTCGTATTCATCGACTTATCAGTTACATTGCACAGTGACTGATTACCTCGATTTGATTTGAATTAATGATCATGCATAATCTATACACATTGTCCCAAAATATGGATTGTCCCAAAATATGGCAGATTGAAATTTTCAAAATTTTTCATTTCATATTCATATTTATTTAAAAATTTAAAATACACCAGTGTCTCTATATTATGAGACCATGAATACACATACATGTAGATTATCATATTCGTAAATATTAAAACAGTGAACATGATGATGTATCGGCATACTGTTTGTATTTTTTCCTTTCAGGAAAAATATTTAGAGGAGTCAGTTTCATAAAAAGTTATGTAAAAAAAGTAAAGCTGATGACATTTAGAAACACAACCCATTTCTGCTTAAGTTTAATTTGCATTGCTAGCGATAGGTATGCATCTACTCTGCAGTTTGCTACAGCAAAAAAGAAAAAAAATCATTACTCTCTTAACTTTTTCAAAATCGAAATCGGCAATTATTCATACCTGAAAATTCATCAACCTGCCGACAGCTTATTAGCCCGCTTTTAATGCAAGATTTAAAACTATTCATGTAGAGAATAGTGAATTAAAAAATTCGCTGAGTAGATTTCGTCAAAGTAGTTTTTATTATTATTATTATTAGTTCTTTTGGGCTCTAGTGAAATTGTTTCGATGCTAATTACATCTTAATGTCCAGCTATGTTGTTGTGTTTATCTTAACTATTTTATGTTATTTCTTAAACTGCAATTGCTAGAATAGTTTATAGTTGTAACTGATACAAACTTTTGGTAATTGCCTATTTTTCCCAATTGTTAGATCGCTCGGCAGACGACCTGTAAATTTCTATCAATCAGTGAACGTGTCCGCAGTACCCTAAACACATGCTTATCACACAGTCATGGATGACTGCCGATTCGGATTACCTACATTTTAACAGCAGGGGGCCATAAATCAATAGGAGTCTGGCTGGTCAGGTGATTATGCGGGTGGTTCAGTACGGGGGCCCACGATGGGGATTTCCTCTAGACAACACTACTATGATGTAATCAAGGGATTTTATAGCCTAGAAAAATGTATGACCAGGGCAGCTGGGGGGCCAAGGCCGCCTCTACACCCCCCCCCCACCCTGGATCCGGGCCTGCCCAGTAGATATTAGGTAGCTTCTTATAATGGTGTCACACGTGTAAATGTGAAGTAGTACCAAGGTTTAATTATATATTCAGGTGTACTTGTTTTGGCTCCCATGTGTATTTACGAGTACAGCTGCTTTCCGGAATTTTGTTTTGGCTCCGTTTATTAATTCTTTTTGTTACTTGTATGTGTAAGTTGAGTTGACACATAGGGATCACTTCTCCGTCTGTTCGCATGTCTTTCTGCCTGTCACAGTTTTCAATCACTCGTCATGCTTTTTTCAACAAGTCACACGTGTTCCAAGGAACATTTCTTTAACCTTTTCATAAATCTGCAAACCCCTCTTATTTGCTAAATAAATTCTGGAGGGAATTTTATAAAGATGCTTAACGTCCATCCACTGGTGTCACACCTTCACATTACAGGACCCTTTTTACATGTATATCGAAAATATTTCAAAATTATAAGGGTCCCAACAGAATTACTGTCACATAACCGGTAAACAATAAAACGACATCAACTAATGTAAATATAATCAGCTCTGTTATATTGTGGTAAAAAGGATTCAATTTTGACCCTATTATTTACTGGATCAAGTAGTAGCAACTTAAGCCAAATATAAGAAAACATGTGACCTGACCCTATTCACATTACATCGGATTTAACTTTAAAATTTGGCGGAGAACAGTGCTCGTATTGTGACCATGTACTGTCTTTTTGCAGGTGCATGAGGATAGGAAAGGGCAAACATGGAAAGGCAGCCATATCACAGTGGTAATATCCTAAAACATTGAAATAATTACTGACCCTCCCTGTTTTATCTTAGAGCTATGTCTGAAAAATATATTTCTAAGTATCATAAATCTGGTTCTGCAAAGGAGCATGCAGAATGATCAACCATTCGCTAGAGCTTAATGAAAATTAGCGGCATCATGCCACATGCACGGGGATGATATCACAGCTATAATCTGTATCACCAAATCCTAATTGATAAACAATTAATTGATGCATTTTCTCTCGTAGATTTATGTTTGTAGGAATCATATTTTTCTATGTACTGCTTTTAAATTAAGTTACCAGAAGACATACTTCAAGGGCGTATTTCAAAATAGCACCATTTTACTATATAGATAAGAAAGGAAAATCAAAACTAGTGAACAGATTTCTTTAAACTTGGCATGATTATACAGAATCACACTAGAAACAAATTTAATGGATAAAAATGGGGGTCTCCGTACTACTTTTTGAGTTATCTGCCCCTGAAAGTGAGTTTTTAGCTTTTTTCTGACATTTTCAAGGGCAGATAACTCAATATTATGGGCAAGCAACACCTCATTTAAATTCAACACAATGTTTGGTACTATATCCCCTATGGAATTGTTATAGTGAAAGCTCACATGTATTATTGTTTAGCAATTATAATTGGCAAAAAAATTCAGGTATACTGTAACAAAATGACCAAGGGCGGACAACTCTCTAAGGTAGAAGAAATACCAAACAACCTTCTTTAAAATTATATTTAATATAAAAATATAAACAATGAGAATATTAGAAAAAGAATTAAAGAATATGAAAAAAAACTGCCGGCTAACTGTCTCTGTATCTGTTGGTACAATAATAAATAATAACTGCACTGAACGTCCTGTTTTCACTTTAAGCCCACATATTGACTACATAATGACTGATACAAATGCACTTCAATGTGCCACATTCACAAAATGATTACTAAATTCACAGTACTCATACACTATAACACGTGCTCTTGTCGATGAACACTGACTTCCTGTCGTCGCTGTCCCTTCAGTATGTGTGATCCACTTAGTCCACCATAGACACCCTGTCGTCCATATGACGCATACGTAGATTCTCCCGTCCTTACGACGTAGTCTACCAATGGGGTCCCGTATCGACTGTGACCACCAAGATTAAATAACTGAATACGACTAGTCCAACGTAGACACCCTGTCGTCCATATGACGCATGCGTAGATTCTCCCGTCCTTGTGACGTAGTCTACCAATGGGGTCCCGTATCGACTAACCTTCCGGTTTACATAGGCTCCATGCCCCAACTAAATACGGCTACAAACAATAAATAGCTCTTATTTACTTATCACGCCAAATATAATGTGAAGACACTGTATTACTTCATAATACTACGTTCATACCAAATAACAAATCTCTGGTATTTCATACGTGCATTTTATACCATACAACAATATTATGGTTTTACATCAGTGCATTAAAAACAGAACCGTCCTCGTTAGCAATTATATACCAGACAGACATTCCATACAACTCCACGTTTCTTAATTCCAACACAAATACTGTTGGACAAATGCTTCCATGTATATTCAGGTAATATCGAAATTAAGGACATACCTATAAACTAACATAATTATTCTCAAAATTACATCAAATATACATAATAATGCGGAGCTATGTACTTAGATTCCTTGGCCTATAGAACCAAAACTTCAAAAACTACCGAGAATTAAATATGATTGTACACTCGTTTCCCTGAGAAGAAACAATACAACAATCTACAAAATAAATGTTTAAAATAAATCTAAGTTTCATATCTACCTGCAAAAATGAAATACAAAATAAAATTTTACTCACACAAGCTCCGTAATGAAATTTGGTCAGAATACTCTAGACTGGACCAGGTATCCTCCGTAGCTCCCATCGATATCTGACACTGAGGCTCCATACAAATCAGCTTATATATAAAACCCCCCGATTTACTCTTAAAAAACAAATATCACGTGAATCGTGCAATAAATTGTAAATCGCTTAATCCCGTGCATCCCGAGAAATACTGACAACACTGAGGTATACTGATAAAAAGGGCTAATAGTAAAGAAACTATAGGTTTAAACTTCTAAACCTTAAACATCTCTCTTAATACACTTAAAACTTAGCAAAACAGTAGATATAACTATTTCAAACCCTAATCATATCTCATTCTGAACAAAAGGTAATAAAAGAAACCTGTGATAAACCTTATATAACCAAAATCGGTTAACACAGTTCCACTCTAGCCTACGTGACAAATACAACGTACTCTAAATCTACACTTATTTTCAGGCCACGTCAACGTTATTTTGTGACATATACAACAAAATGAATTTGTGATATCAGTAACTCTGCTGCATGAAACTGAATTGAAACATATTGCCGCAGGTGTCAGAGCTTTGCCTTGGACAAGGAACATTCTGTAAGACAGCTTCATTTGAAGGGATGGAACATGAATTGGTTAGTATCTGTCTGGTTAAACAATATTGTGAGCAATTGTTATCACTTTCGTCTGTCATTTATTTTCTTAAATGACATCTTTGCAGAGATTGGTGAAACTTAATTTGGATCATCCTTAGGTGTTCCTTCATAAAATTTGATAAAAGAAACATGGTTCATACAGCATTTTGGTTGCCATGACAACCAAAAGAATTTTATTAAAAAAAATAGATTAACCACCTCCTAAAACAGTGATGAGAATTTCATTTTATTTTGTACAGATGATCATGGCCATCTACCATTATTGGTAAATCGCAGATGATCCGTTAAATATGAGGCTTTTGAGAGATCGATTAGTTTCCTTTTTACAGATTCAGAATTCCTCTCTGAAATGATGTTTAGAATATATCTTTATTTTGCACATGTGTTCTCTTCCTAACCTTCTTCTTCAATTGCTTGAGCAAAGTTGTCCTCTCAAGAAAAAGCTCTCCAGGGGACGGGGGCTGGTTTCTTATACAATCATAATTCTGGTTGATATTAAGGATCACAGGGTCAGGCCTTTGGTGAACACAAAGCTTACTGAGATTAGTGAATTAGGATCACTATGGGTCTCTTGTTTCTTAAGTACTGGGATATTTTATGTAGTTTGAGGTTTGTTTATATATATATGTATATATATTTAGAATTTGAAATATACAAAAAGAGATTCTTATTTGTCAATCTTACCATCTGTTGGTAATAATATTTATGGAACTCAACTATCTACCGCCAAACGTTTTGTTTCCCTTGCTTGTGTGAACATAATGATTGCTCTGAAAGTAGATGTGTGGTGCATTAATTTAGCTAGAAACATAGTGAATGTTTTTTTCTTCTTTCTTTTATGTTTTAATGTTTATCATTGGTAAAAACCATGCATATCTTAAAAAAATTATATATCATGCATGTTTATGCATGCATAATATTTATTTTTTAAGGATTCGCATGGTATTTACAAAACTTTGTTTAGCCCAAAATATCTCGATCAAGTTTGAGAATCGCCCAAAATGTTCCAAAGCTATGGATATTCCAGGACTGGGTATATTGCGATTAACAAGCGCTCTTGTTGGAAACTAATAAAATAGTTGTGTAAACATTTGGAAACTGATGTTCATTTTTGTAAATATTTGTATGTGTTTGTTATCATTCATATTTTAAATGAAACCAAGAGTTAACTGCTGTATCCAGGGTGTACAACATTGGGATTGGTGTAAAGCCGGGAATCGGTCAGTTTAGGAAAACGGTCATCGTTACATTGTTCCCACGCTTTTACATCGACAACCAGTCCAGACATAGACTAGGTATCGCACAGAGACCTTTCAGTAACAAGGACGTAAGTCGTACATGTAATACTGTACCTAATACTTTAAATAGGATTTATTAATATATATATTCATATTGCAAACTGTTCATTTTCATTAAAATGTTATTTTGTAGATGTTTATCAAAATCAGTTTTGTCATAAGCTTTATAAAAAGAATGTTATAAAGATTAAAATAAGGATATTATACACAAAGAGAAAAAATATACATGATTGTAGCAAGTTACAGTGTGTATAAAACCTAACAGGAATTTCCTATTAAATTTTCCCTTAAACTGTCCTGATGGCCGAGTCGTTAGTGCATCAGCTCCATAAAAAGCATCTTTTGCGTTTTGTTTTCGTGCAAAGTCAGTATAATCTATTTTCCTTGGCGCTCAATACATTTCATGATATCATTTTAATTATTTATCATTTCCAGGCATCGGATTATCCTGATGGTTACTTGATAGTGTCGTCCAATTGTAAGATGCCATTTCATTGGCCGAAACAGGACCTGGACCAGTTGGTATCTGTGAAACTATTGGACATTGATGTTTGCCACTGGTCTGGAGGCTTTAGAGTTGACAAAGATGACTCATTTCATATCAATATGAGGTTTGTTTAGGGCTCATTATTCATCTGTTTTATTACTTTTTTTTGACTGTCTGTTGATTTAAATTGGTTTGAATAGATTTTGATCTATTTATGATAAAAATAAAATTTAGTATATATGACTTTAAATTCACTTTTAGATATGCACATTTCAAACCGTCGACCGATTTAGGACAATAAATTGTTGAAGAAATTATGCACATACATGTAGTATTTCTCCTCAAATAATGAAATTCCATCGGCATATTATTTTCCTCAGGGATATGGAATTGAAAGGAGTGAAAAACATTGATATGTTTTAATGGGCACTCTGTCCTATTATCAAAATCAAATACACACATACCGAAGAAAAATATATTAATTGAGCTGACATAGAATATTTATTTTCCCAGAGATGCAAGAAAAAATTCCATTCTGTTAAAAGTGGATGTTCTTCTGATTGGCCAGACGTTCAACATCGTCTTCACTGATGCTGAGGAGATTCCACCTCCTTTTCAATTAAAGAACATGTCAGAGGTGAGATTTTCAAAGGTTATCTTGTATCACATGTTTTTGCTGGTTACATATGTGATGAAAATATACATGACACGCTCTGAATGGTTTATTGATGGATATTTGTGTATATATCTGTGGTAGGTTATATTTGTAGTTGATAGTTATGTAGTAAAAAGTGATAGGTAACATGTTTTTAACTTAACAAGCTTTGAAAGTTTCCACTTTTATTCTCTGTTTTAAATAGCACATTGCTGTTTATTTAATAAAATGGAAAACATCAATGGATTTAAAAATGAAGTTGATTTGCTTTCAGATGTATAAGAGAATGAAATAAAAAAAAGACTTATTTATTTACTTTGATGTGTGTATGCATATATCTTGTGAAAATAAACCAGGTAGTTGTGTGCTCCTTACTTCAGATACCTGTAAACTATTTCCAGACAGAGACTCAGGGAGAAAGATTTAGATCAGTATTGAAACCCCAAACCTGCGGTAAGTGACGGCGTCACTAAGTCCTATTACAAAAGACAGTTATGACGTTGTATAACCCTGCAACATACATCAACTGCCATGTCATATAAAACAAGACAGTTATGTAGCCCTGTAACATAAGACAGCTGTATTACCCTTTAACACAATTTAACAGCCAAGTCATAATGTTATGATGCACAATAGTTATGTAGCCATGTAACACAAGGTAACTGAATAGCTCTACAGCACACATCAACTGCTTGGTCATATAGTACATAAAATGCTGTAGTTGTGTAAACAGGACAGCTATGTAGCCCTGTAACATACACTAACTATAAAACCTTGTTACACACATCAGTTGTTAAGTCATATAACATAGGACGACTTTGTAGTTGTATTGGGGTTTACCGTCGCTGCGATAGTATTTCAATCTTATAGCGACGTCCAAATGATTACAAGTGGACGACTTTGTAACCCTATAACACATATCAGCTGTTTAATCCGGTAAGTTGTTTATGCATATAACACAAACCATTTATTTGGCTAATAAATTTGTTTATTTTTCTCTCAATCCGTGACATACTTACTAGTCTTTACATCCCATGCATTATGGTTGTCTAAATAGTGTTGTATATATAGCCAAGATAAGTTTGAATTCAAGGTTTATGTATATTTAGTTCAAGTGTTGTCTAGTACTTACATACTTTTTAACATTTGTGATTTAAAAAATTTTTTTTTAATTTTGAATTGGACAGTATTCTCTGTTGGAGAAATCTGTTAAGGATGTATCAACTGAAGAGTTGATGAAAGTTTTGAGAGAGCGCATGAAGGTTACTCCAAAGGTTGAGAAACCTGCAGTTGTTCGTCCGAAGGACCCAGTTTCTTCTGTCGCTTCTGCTAAGCATATTCCTCCAGTTTCTCCTATGCCATCACATACTTTCAACATTGGTCAACCATCTGCACCTCTTACTTCTACTCCTGCTTTTCAGTATCCCCCTTTTCCGGTTCACTCTAGTGTTCCGAAATTGCCATGTTTTTCTGGCGATGAACCTATTGGTAAGGGAGAAGTACCTTTTGTTGTTTGGCGTTATGAGGTCCAGTGTATTTCTACCAACCCGGAAGTTAGTCCAGCCAGTCTATTGCAGACTATCAGGAGTTCTCTTCGAGGCTCAGCTAGGCTTATGACTATTCCTTTGGGTCAGCAGGCTACTGCCACCCAGATATTAGACCGTCTGGAGGCCTTCTTTTCCGACGCGTCTAGTAAGGAAGACCTCATGACTGAATTTTTTAATTCACGTCAGTTTGCTGATGAATCGGTCACAGCATATGCTTGTCGACTCGAAACTCTTTTGCAGAGCATCATCAGCAAGGGTCAGCTTCCTTGTATGGCTAAGAATGATATTCTTAGACATAAAATTTGGACTGGGCTGTATTCTGAGATGTTGCGTATACAAACTCGGCACAAGTATGATTCTTTAACAGATTACAACTTGTTGCTTCGAGAGATCAGGAAGGTAGAGAAGGAGGTCTTGCACCCTGTTCGTGGTTCTTCTTCTTCTACATCTACTTCCTCCTCTTCAAAGAAAGCTGCTGCACATTCTGTTTGTTGTTCATCTTCTTCGGATCTAGAACATAGAATGTCAAATCTGGAAAGTAAATTACATTCCAAGATTGATTCTATGGAATCCAAAATGTCTTCCTTCGAATCAAAGATGGAAAAAACCATTGATTCCAAGTTTGATATGATCCTTAAGAAATTGGATGGCTATAGTCAGTCTGGGCAACAGCAACATCATCATCAGCAGCAGCAATATCCTCAGCAGTCTCATCAACACCAATACAACAACAACAACAACAACAGAAGATTTAACAGCAACAACAACAGAGGTAGACCGTCGGGGAGCCATTTGTAACCCGGGGTTGTCAAAGATGAACAATGGGCGTCGATGATATGAATTCTTTAATAATCGTGGAATCAGACGATGCACAGAAGTAAATGAGAAAGAAGAAGAAGCCTGTAACATAGATAAGAAACCACAATAAGATATCGTAATGGAAAGACAATATGGCAATTGGATAATTTCATAATCACACAATCGCGATAATAAATATCATTTCACAATAAAACATCAGAGTAATTAGATCTGCATAGATCTATAACATAAAATAATTCTTACCAGATCATGTCTGAAGATTTACACTTTAACATCAATATATATATGGTAACAAAATATATAGAAAGAGACGGTAAATAAAATGGAAATATGGAAGCAGTCTCGCGACTGTCCTTCTCGATCCAAGACAAAATACAAACTGACGAGGGAAAGAAAGAGTTTTCAGGGTTGTGACGTGAGATTTTGGCGGTTTATGCAAGTTGAAAGGTTAAGTGCATGCATTCGAAGTGACCATTCATCAATATTCACTCACTCATACATGACACTGAGCAGTTGTAAACAGTATTGAGTTAGGCAGATAATAAGAACACGATGACGTCACACAACTACTGGACAGATACAACTACCGTATATATACACATAAAAACGCGGTATCGCAGGCAGGCATGGCAGTACTCTAAACTTATTATTTCCAATATATAGACAAAATATAGCATGGGTTACACATTTCCCCCCTCTGGGAAATGGCTCCTGACATTTCAAATATATATAAAGAAAATGATAGTTAATATGGAGTTACTATGGATGTAAATATACCTGAAATTATTCTGCAAAACTAAATCTGCTTTCTTGCTGCAAAAAATACATAAACTAACACATAAATATTCTGAAATGGAAACAAATGTTATAATTGTTCAAGGCATTTCCATACTATATATCTATCCTGTACTAGCATATGCTAATATAACAAAAAAACTTTAAAATTCACTTAAAGGCACTATTCCTAACCATCTGAAAGGTATTAAAGATACTTGGTCTAATGTACTTAACTACAGCTACATTGAAGGATTTCACTGAAATGGAAAACATTAAAAGTTATACTTAAAGTATCACCTCACTTAAGGTATTACCGCATCTTAAAAATACACAAATGTAAAATAAATCATGAATTTCTCATTTCGCAATCATTTTTTTTCCTTCGGGCTTTTAAGCTGAAATAACATTACATAACTATTCATGTGAATATTTCTTGTGAAAGAAATAACATACAAATGTCAATGGAAAATTCATCCTATTACCAAAAGAAATCTTTTGATAATACAAATTAAAATACATTATAAAAATAATTATGTAAAGTCAAACTGTCTTGACTTAGATAAAATATTCAATATGTTCATCTGAGGCAGGCATCAAAGTGATGGGAGCTACCCACTCTCCATATCTATTTGGTGGCCTCGATTGTCGAGTCGAGCGACGTGGTGGGGGTTGTAAAGAAATATCTCGCTCGCTGCAGTTTGATTAAAACTGTTCGCTTTCTTGTGAAGAATGCGAAGTAGACTGGTGAAATAAAGGCTCAGATTCTGAGTGGTTGACAGTTTGTTGCTGTGAAGCATCAGGTGTCGTGCCACTAGACTGAAAAGGACGAGATGTGTCCAAAGTCTGTGCCAAAGGTACGGAAGAGGGAGACGCAAGAGAGAGAGAAGTTCTTGGGGCTGGAACTGGAATAGTCCTCGGTATCAAACCTGGTTGATTAGGTCGCCTCAAAGCTGGAGGTCTGTATGGCCTAATCCTATCACAGTCAGAATCACTGTCAGTGTCAGAGCTTGACTGAGATAGGATGGCAGATGGAGGAAAAGTCCTGGTCCTGGTTGGTACTATAACAGGATCTTTGCAGATCTGTTTGCCAGGAGAAACAGGAAGTGTCTCCACCAGAATGGTATTAAAGGGTAGGAGCATATTCCTATGTAAAAATTTTAAAGGCCCTTTACCATTATCAGGTTTGACATGAAAGACTGGCATATCAAGGTTCGGCTGCACTATTACAATATATGGGTCGCGATCCCACCTGTCGGATAGCTTATGGGTACCTTTGCTACCAACCTTTTTGAGGAGAACTCTATCCCCAACTTGGATCGTTGTCTCCCCTACTCTCCGGTTGTAAGACTCCTTGTTCTTAGCTGCCTGCTCGGTAGCTTCTGTAGCTGCCGCTTTATAAGTGAATTCCATCCGTTTACGGAGTTTGGCAGCATAAGAACAAGGGGTATTCCCACCGAGACTCTGAGGGTCAGTGCCGAGGTAGGCATCCACAGACAACCTGGGATGCCACCCAAACATTAAATAATGGGGTGAGAACCCTGTTGATTCACTCTTTGTTGCATTGTATGCTTGCACAAGAGGAGCCACGTATGACTTCCAGTCACTCTTCTGGACATCCTCTAACGTACCAAGCATACGCAACAAAGTGCCGTTAAATCGTTCCGCTGATCCATTTCCCATGGGGTGGTAAGGGGTCGTGCGAGTTTTCCGTATTCCTGTCAGCTTGCACAGTTCCTGAATGGTGCTACTTAAAAAGTTGCGACCCTGATCACTGTGAAGCTGCTCAGGAAACCCATAAAACCGGAAAAAGTTATCATATAAAGCTTTCGCAGTAGTGCGAGCGGTCTGGTTACGACAAGGAACAGCTTGTGCGTAACGAGTAAAATGGTCAACGATAACCAAAATATTTTCAACTCCACCTTTAGAAGGCTCTAACTTTAAAAAGTCAACACAAACCAACTCCATGAGTCTGGATGTTAAAATTGGAACCAGTTCAGTGAAAGGCTTGGCTGGGGTTTTACGCCTGATACAAGCACTACAATTATCAATGTGCTGACAAACATCACTTTCAAGCCCAGGCCAATAAAAACGTTTGCGAGCCAACCACAGAGATTTCTCTTTTCCCTGGTGCCCAGCGTCATTATGTATCCCCTTTAATGCAAGGGTTCTATGTGACTCTGGTAACACCAGTTGTCGAATAGGCTGGCCATCCAAGGAAGCGGTTCTGTACAGAATTCCCTCCTCTAAATGAAGTTTATTCCACTCCCGGAGGAAACGCTGTACATCAGCAGACTCTGCTGCTCTCTCCCTTGGCAGAAAACCGCTTCCGAGGAGGTCAATAATTCGAGAAATGGTTGGGTCCTTAGACTGCTCGGAATGCCAATTAATCTTGTTGATGTGAGTGGAATCTAAAGTCTCCTCATTGGCCAGATGAGGAAAACCAGAATCTGTTATGCAATCAGCAAGAGGAGCAGCAACTAAGGCGGCAGTGACAACAGCCTTGACTTCCTCATCAAAAATGTAGCGCCTTGATAGACCGTCAGCATCAGCATTCTGGGAGCCTTTGCGATATACCACGCTGAAGTTGTAATTAGCAAGTTCGGCTAACCAACGGTGGCCTGTCGCATCAAGCTTTGCTGATGTTTTGACATATGTTAAGGGGTTGTTATCTGTAACCACCTTGAAGTCATTACCATACAAGTAATCATGGAATTTGTCTGTGACGCTCCACTTAAGGGCTAAGAATTCCAACTTGTGTGCAGGGTAATTCCGTTCATTAGGTCTCAGGCTCCGAGAAGCATAGGCGATAACTCGCTCAGCACCTTCTTGGACTTGGTAAAGAACAGCACCAAGACCAAGGGAAGATGCGTCAGTATGTAAAATGAACGGCAAAGAATAGTCTGCATAAGCCAAAACTGGTGGGCTTTGCAACTTTTCTTTCAAAACTTCGAAAGAACTTTGCTGTTCAGGACCCCATGACCACTGAACTGGGTTTTTAACCTTTTTCTTAGAACTTGATTTCTTAGATTTACGATTGCTACCATGACCTTGAAGCAAAAGTTGTAAGGGCTGGACAATCTGGGCATAGTTCTTAATAAACTTTCTATAATACCCTGTAAAACCAAGAAATGAACGAAGTGATTTAACATTGGTAGGGATAGGCCAAGACTGAACAGCTGAGAGTTTATTAGGATCTGTAGATATGCCATTTTCTGAAACAACATGGCCAAGAAAGACTACAGAGCTTTTGAAAAACTCGCACTTAGAAGGTTTCAACCTTAAATTTTGCTGATCCAGTCTCTGAAAAACAGATTCAATGCGTTCAAGATGTTGATCGAAAGTGGACGAAAATATTAATATATCGTCGAGAAAAATCAAACACTCTCGAAGATGCATGTCACCCATACATTTTTCCATAAGGCGCTGAAATGTAGCTGGAGCATTAGTTAGCCCAAAGCCCATTCTATTCCATTCGTAAAAACCAAGTGCCCCAACACTAAAAGCTGTCTTGGGTTTGTCCTCCTCCTCCATCTCGACCTGCCAATATGCAGAATGTAAATCGAGTTTGGAGAAGTACTTCGCTGATGAAAGAACATCAATGGTATCGTCAAACCTTGGCAACATAAAAGCATCCTTGCGGGTTTTGTTGTTGAGGCGACGCCAGTCTATACAAAAGCGAAGTTCACCTGAAGGTTTTCTGATAAGGACAACATTGGAAGAATATGGACTTTCAGACTCCCTAATGACACCAGCTTCTAGCATTTCTTTGACATGCTGACGAACTTCCTCATACATTGCTGGAGGGATACGTCTATATGGGTCCTTGAACGGAATATTGTCTTCTAAGACAATTTTGTGTTTGATCAGATCAGTTTTGCCCAAGTCCTTTTTACTATAGGAAAACACATGTTTCCATTTGCCAAGGACTTGTTCAAAACGTGAAATCTGATCAGAAGACAGATTTGATTTGTCAACATTGACACCCAGCTCCTCCAAAGTAGAATCAACAGTGGTATCTTGGCAAATATAGGATGAAATATCATCAACTACTTTAGCCTCTGTGACCTCACAAATAATATCTTAAGGTCGAAAATGCAGTGTCTTAGCAGACATATTGCAGATACGCACTGGAACTTTGAGAGAAGACTGCTGATGGACTTTAACAATCCGAGGACAAACTGTGTATCCTGATGCACATTCAGGTGTTTCAGTAACAACTGAAGAAATACAGTTATTAAAATGTTTCGCCAACCCATTGATTGTAACTTGTTCAAAGGGGGCAACTGTAATGGTCTTTTTACCACAGACCTTTACTGCATAGGATTTGGAGTCCAAGGTATCAAACGCTAAATTCCACTGTTCTGGAATGTCAATATCATGATGAGTTTCAGATAAAAATGTCTTACAGCGACGCAAATAGTTGGTACTAACAATAACAGGACAAGTCTTGTTAACATCATTGTCAGGAACAACTAAAATGGGTAATTCAAGAGTAAAATCTGATAAAAATGGAACTCTTATCTCAGCTTCTAAATATCCAAGAAATTTCAATGATCTGCCATCTGCTACAGAAAAATCAAGACCAAGAGAATCTAAAGGCTGTAAGGCAATCGTTGAAATTTCCTTAAAACAGGAATATGATAAAGTGGTAACTTGAATTCCACTGTCAATCAATGCAGTAAGAGAACTACCATTGATCATTACAGAATGCTCATTAGTAGAACCAATGAGACGATGGGTAAAAGAATAAGAAGTAGAAGTGGATTCACGTTTGAAATCAGAGGCACCTTCTGAGTCATCTGTCCCTGTTTGGGCCGCAACAGGGACACTTTTCAGTTTAAACCCTGTGAAGTAGTTTGGGCATTATGCTGGTTGGTGTTGGTCACCACAGGTGAAACACCAACTGAATGCTGGGAGTAAGAATTCCCACGGCCATGACCTCTGAATGAACCTGGTCTACCTCTGTTGTTGTTGCTGTTAAATCTTCTGTTGTTGTTGTTGTTGTTGTTGTTGTATTGGTGTTGATGAGACTGCTGAGGATATTGCTGCTGCTGATGATGATGTTGCTGTTGCCCAGACTGACTATAGCCATCCAATTTCTTAAGGATCATATCAAACTTGGAATCAATGGTTTTTTCCATCTTTGATTCGAAGGAAGACATTTTGGATTCCATAGAATCAATCTTGGAATGTAATTTACTTTCCAGATTTGACATTCTATGTTCTAGATCCGAAGAAGATGAACAACAAACAGAATGTGCAGCAGCTTTCTTTGAAGAGGAGGAAGTAGATGTAGAAGAAGAAGAACCACGAACAGGGTGCAAGACCTCCTTCTCTACCTTCCTGATCTCTCGAAGCAACAAGTTGTAATCTGTTAAAGAATCATACGTGTGCCGAGTTTGTAAACGCAACATCTCAGAATACAGCCCAGTCCAAAATTTATGTCTAAGAATATCATTCTTAGCCATACCAGGAAGCTGACCCTTGCTGATGATGCTCTGCAAAAGAGTTTCGAGTCGACAAGCATATGCTGTGACCGATTCATCAGCAAACTGACGTGAATTAAAAAATTCAGTCATGAGGTCTTCCTTACTAGACGCGTCGGAAAAGAAGGCCTCCTGATAGTCTGCAATAGACTGGCTGGACTAACTTCCGGGTTGGTAGAAATACACTGGACCTCATAACGCCAAACAACAAAAGGTACTTCTCCCTTACCAATAGGTTCATCGCCAGAAAAACATGGCAATTTCGGAACACTAGAGTGAACCGGAAAAGGGGGATACTGAAAAGCAGAAGTAGAAGTAAGAGGTTCAGATGGTTGACCAATGTTGAAAGTATGTGATGGCATAGGAGAAACTGGAGGAATATGCTTAGCAGAAGCGACAGAAGAAACTGGGTCCTTCGGACGAACAACTGCAAGTTTCTCAACCTTTGGAGTAACCTTCATGCGCTCTCTCAAAACTTTCATCAACTCTTCAGTTGATACATCCTTAACAGATTTCTCCAACAGAGAATACTGGGGCTCTTCAGGAGCTTCCGCCATTTTTTCAAATCTTAAAATAATTTAAGACCAAACAAAGTAAAAATATAAATGACTAACGCTATGTATACCAAGTATACACCAAAGTTCAAGTTCAAACTAAATAGCACAAAGCTATTTGTTTGCAATCAACTCAAATACAAATATCACAAATGTTAAAAAGTATGTAAGTACTAGGACAACACTTGAACTCAAACTGAAAAATATACATAAACCTTGAATTCAAACTTATCTTGGCTATATATACAACACTATTTAGACAACCATAATGCATGGGATGTAAAGACTAGTAAGTATGTCACGGATTGAGAGAAAAATAAACAAACGAAGGACAAGCTGGATGTTTCACCCAAATCAAATTCTCCAACCTGTAAGAATGAAAGAAGAATGAAAACACAAATACTTATACTAAGAAAACATAATGTCTATCTTCCTGAAATAAGTTCATAATACTCAAAATCACTATGCACTGTTCAAAGTCAGTTTCAAAATAATGAACTGCTATCTGAAAAATCAAAGTCAAGTTCAATTTAGCACAAGTAAAAAAAAAAATTTAAATTAGGTCATGTGTCATGTGTACTGCAATGTAAACAAATAACAGCTGACTGACTAACACACTGATTTGTGTAGACTGTCTGGAAAGCACTGTAAAGAAAGAATGACAACAAAAATTAGATAAGCCTCAGGCAATAAATGCTGGAAAATAGAAATGGACTTTTTCTGCACATACTGCTGTAAATAAAGCAAGGATATTATTTTCAAACAACATACAAGACTGGAAAAGAAAAGGAAAATTGTCAACAAAAAGAATATTGTGTGAAATACTTGAAACTTCTTTGAAATCAAAATATAGTAGAACTAACTAAAATATCTACTGCTCAAAGTAAAAGCTTGCAGGCTGACAACACAAACACATATACAACACAAAATAAAATATACATATAATGAATCAAATTTACCTTTCTGCTCACACTTGGATCACTCTCACTCCAGGAATAATTTTTTTTTGTGCAATTAGTAACACAGAATGCAAATGTTAGTACTGTGAAAGTCAGAAAGAGAAGACCCTAAATACCTTGGGAATCAAACTTTTAAGTTGAAACCAAGAACAGAATATTTATCTAAAGCAAACCAATAACTCTATATCAACACTTTGGATAAATACACACTGAAACACTATTCATCTATTGCAATTTATCTGTATATTACAAATATAATTCTAAAATATCTTATGCCAAAAAAATAAAAGAAACAAATACTTTCCTACTTGATAATACAATTAATTACTGAAATTAATTACTTGAATGAATGACTCGCTTGTGAAAACAGTCAAAAAGTATTTAGAGATGAAAGTAATTAATGCAATCACCTAAAATATTTATCAAGCTTAAAATTACTTTCAAAATGCCAAATGCAAAATGAAAATAGCAAAAACAGGTAACCAGTAATAGAATTTTATAAATGAACTATTTAGAGCAACAATGAAAATTCTTTACCTGCACTACATGGAAACAACTCTCAAAATATCTCAAAAATGAATATGTGAGAAAAAAAAATGGAGACACAGAATAATCAGATTTCCACTGAATACATTCACCTTTCAAGAGCAATGCAAATATAAAAATGTGATATCTTGCTGCACCTTGATTACACTATATAAATGTATTTAAAGCATTAAACAAAAAAATTTAAAAAAATAAAAAAAAATACCTATACGGCTACAGGAAAACTGTCAATATCAAAGCGAAAGTACATGCATAGAGAAGTTATAGCAACAAATTTTGGGTAGAAAATGACAAATAAACAACAAAAAAATGACTTTAAACACTGACAACTTAGGAATATGTAATGCAAACTCCACTAATCCCTATATATTTCGTCAAACAAAAATATCACCGGTCAAAAGAAATGTAAACTTACGAAATGCCGAACTGTGTAAACCGAAACTACACACGGAGGCGTTTAGATAAATGTGAAAAATTTACAGAAATATAACGTGACAGTTCAAAACTTTGGAATCCATCAATAAAGTAGTAGTTTAGAAATCAATCTGAATCAATAAAATAATAAAACACTTACGCAAAAATATCCTAAATCCAGTTTCACAATCCAAAATCACAAAACACAATATCACGTCCTATCAAAGCACAAAACACAAATCCTTCCGCATGGTGTAAACACGTCAAAGTCTCTCGATCCTCTCCGCGGTAAAAATAGTCCAAACTCCTCGTAGTTGTAAAGATGAAAGATGTAGAACTCGAGTATCAGATGAAAAAAGTAGAAAAGTTAAGATATATCTATAACTTGGTGAAAATCAGGATCCTCTGCAGGAAAATGATAAACGCAGGTAAATCGTAGCCTGATCACGTGATCACATTTACATGAAAATCACAACTATGACACAAACACAGCTGTTCGACGGCCGCAAAAGAAACATAACCAAGTCGTCCTGACTGTCAAACAAGGCTGGAAAGGCTGTTGAACACGTCGGAAACCGGCTGGTTGGCACATCTAGACGACGACCTGGCTCTACTGTAGTGAAGACCAAAGATCCAACGTCTGAAACCATCCTCGTCGGGGAGCCATTTGTAACCCGGGGTTGTCAAAGATGAACAATGGGCGTCGATGATATGAATTCTTTAATAATCGTGGAATCAGACGATGCACAGAAGTAAATGAGAAAGAAGAAGAAGCCTGTAACATAGATAAGAAACCACAATAAGATATCGTAATGGAAAGACAATATGGCAGTTGGATAATTTCATAATCACACAATCGCGATAATAAATATCATTTCACAATAAAACATCAGAGTAATTAGATCTGCATAGATCTATAACATAAAATAATTCTTACCAGATCATGTCTGAAGATTTACACTTTAACATCAATATATATATGGTAACAATATATATAGAAAGAGACGGTAAATGAAATGGAAATATGGAAGCAGTCTCGCGACTGTCCTTCTCGATCAAAGACAAAATACAAACTGACGAGGGAAAGAAAGAGTTTTCAGGGTTGTGACGTGAGATTTTGGCGGTTTATGCAAGTTGAAAGGTTAAGTGCATGCATTCGAAGTGACAATTCATCAATATTCACTCACTCATACATGACACTGAGCAGTTGTAAACAGTATTGAGTTAGGCAGATAATAAGAACACGATGACGTCACACAACTACTGGACAGATACAACTACCGTATATATACACATAAAAACGCGGTATCGCAGGCAAGCATGGCAGTACTCTAAACTTATTATTTCCAATATATAGACAAAATATAGCATGGGTTACATATATCATTGCAACCATAACAATGTATATTACATACCGAGTGTTCAGATATATAACACTGGATACATATTCATGTAGTCGAATAGCACAATGCATCTGTATTACTCTTTGACACAATCAGCTGTTAGAAATTTATATAACCCAGTAGCAGATCAGTCTGATATTTATCTTCCCTGCCAGTCCCCTATGCATTGGATGAGCCGACCCTTGACCCTTGTTTGACTTTGTCCGTCTCAAATGGAGGAACTGCCACCTACAACCTTGACGATTTGGGGGAAGGCGAGCAACTCTTTTACGAGAACCTAATCTATATCACAGTCACTACCACATTTCCCAAGTGAGTGGTTCTCATTCTTCAAAACGATATATATATATGCATTGTCATTATAAATCATATTTTGAAGCTCAATGCAAAAGAATGAATCTTTGAATCAACTTTATTGAAACAAGTTATTCTAAATTTAGAAAACAACGTTTAAAATCTGATTTGATTTTGAGTTTGAATTTGTACTTGTAACTGGTAGACTTAAAGTTTTGATTTCAAAATAAGAATACGCCAGTAAATAGGGGTAGAGGATACGCTACGTTAGGTTAGAGAGGCGCTTCCCATAGAGAAATACTGTACATGTAAAGTATGTGCTACAGGAGTGGAACCATGTGCACAAACCTTCAGCCAAAGAAGCTGGTTTTGGACTGTGAATACAACAACCATGTCATCTTCAAGAAACTGGTATGTTCTTTTTGCATCTACAGCCTAGTTTTGCGCCTATTGGCTCCTGCACTATCTATGATATAGGAGAAGCTACTATTTTGTCTGTCTAATCCATATGCTACTTTAAAATAGCTATATGACTGTTTGTTTGTTGTATGAATTGAAACAAAGTGGTAGTGTGAAGGTATAAATTACCTTTAGTGAAGGTGATCGATTTTGCTGTTGTACAACTGTCCGTGAAATTTATACGTTTTGTCTTATCTCATGTAACGATAAGAATATATAAAAGAAAAACAGAATGTTAAGCCAGTATATCTGATTGCTTTTTTTTTTTAAAAATTTGCATATGGAATACGCTAAGTCTTTACACTATCAGCTTCAGTTTCAAAATATTTCAAATGGACAGAAAACAAGATATCCATCAGTACTTATGGTAAAATAATTTAGATGCTGCTGCCTAGCATAATAGTCATTTGTTCTGGTTTTCAGCATTTATTTAAGAGTAAGGAGGCGTTTACTTTTGAGTTGAAGCTTATTAGATGAAAGCATAAAGATAGTCTTGTTGGATGAATAGACAACACGACAAAATCTTGGTGTCCAGTGAAGATGAATGAACTAGAGGTTTTTGTGGTTTGGTGATAAATAATGGTCATTGACTATGAATCTAAAGGTTACACGTTTGATTCATCTTTAAAGGAAGATTCTTGTAGGCCCGAACCGGCGAGAGGGATTAGTATATGTTGTCCATAAATGATATAAATTGATATGAATACACTTTTGTGTACACTATCAGACATTTAGACTTTTTGCAGTGTTCATTATTCTTTGTTAGACATCTTCATCGTGAATTTTTACATTCTAATGTCAGTCATTTAATGTCTGATATCAGTTATTGTTTCCAATTTGAGTCATTTAAAATGGCACTTTCAAAATTAGAATAACTTTTTTCGTAGAAAGATGGAAAAAAATCTCAGTTATGGCGGATGACAGAAAGCGGAATGCTAGAGAATCAAGGCAGAAATCAGCCTGGAGGTTCATTTTCAGCACGGTTCGGAGGAAGATATGTGCTTGATATTGCTGACATAGCTATTCAGTCGGGGAGACCTGTACCACTTGCATTGAAGATTCGACGAGATTCTAAACTGATTTGGGCATTCAGGGTTTGTAATATGAAATTTCTTGTGTGCATATACCAAATGTGGTTTAGTTATCACATGAAACGATTGTCAATTTTTATTTTTACTCCTCGGTAAATATCATTATGAGATACTGATTACTTGCTTTGCTTTTAAAATAATGACATTACTGGTTGACTGAGTGTCAGAAAGATATTATTGTTATGACTTGCCACTTGTCAAAGGGGTGAAATCGCAGTAAGTACCTTATGAGACCTTTATTCAATACCACGATTATATTCACATACATATGCAAAAAAAAGTAGGGAAAGTAAATATACAAAATGTACATGAAAGGAATAGTATGTAAACTGACGCACATTGAGTATTGAAATCTAACTTAACGCATGTTTACACATACAGGATGGGATGTTGTGCTGCTCAACAGGCAATCTCTGTGTCCAAGCCCAGTGGGGCAATGAAGGACTTCAAGATGGTAAACCCTGTCACAGTTTTCCTTTTTGTTTGATATATTTCTGTGCAGACTGCGTAGCCTAGTTTCATAGTATCTGACCCTTCAAATTTATTTTTGACTTTTGACTATTGATATCAAATCATTGAATGAATCTAAAAGAAAACTCAAAATACATGAAAATGCTAAATGTCTCAAGGAAAAATGTAATTATTCAGCGCTATTTACGGTTAAACTAAAAAGATTCTATTATTATTTTTCGCATATTCTGAAGTTTCTCCTCAAATTGTAACACTGGATCTTAAATAGTCGTTTCAGTTTTTCAAGTAAATGCTCTCCGCATACATTTCTTACAATATGAATTTAAACCGAAAAAGAACAATAGAAAATTCATAGGAAAATAAACAACATTTTTCATAACGAAGTAGACAGTTTTCACATGCCAGTAAGTATGCTTCTTAAGCTGCATAGATTAAAATCTTACTTTCAAAACAGATGGCATAAACATCGGGCATTTCCGATCTTTGGGGAGAATGGCAAACATGGAATTACTTTAGGGTCACAAAACTAGTGCAAGAAATAAGGAGAAAGTACAAAATTACATTGCAGAAAGGAATGTGGTACTATTTGATTTTTAACATTCCTTGTGGCTTTTTTAGGTTTCCATTTTCTTTATTCAAAAGCTATAGGGTTTTGTTTCTCATAAAATAGCCAATCAAAAATAATCCTTCACTGTCTATTTTAAAGTGATGAATCTTGTCATTTTTATGGAATAATATAACAGTCTTACGTTATTATGTTACATGTGTCAAACACACCGTCTTTCATGATCGTAGGGTCAAGCACATCAGGACATTTGGCAATATCTTCAATAAAACTTGTTTTTAAATTATTTTGATTTTAAAGAAAGATTTTCATCAAATTCCGTGGAGAAACAACAAACAAATATTTCCAAATAAGCACGATGATTATCTGTGTATATGAAAATTTTGCAAGGATTTACATTTAAAGTATATTATCTTATATTTTGACACATTTATTTAATAATGTGAAACAATAAGTTGATATTTGTATTCACAAGAAACATTTATTATTGATACAGAACTCTTTTCGCTATATATATATATATATATATATATTGATTTTTTTGGTTTAGTCGTTATATGCAAAGCTATGTACATATGTTTCTTTCGGTAGGTGCTAGAGCTATGTTAGGCCAAGGTCCAGACGATGGTAGCCCCGCTCCCCTCTATATGCAGGTGTCCAGCTTGAAGCTCTACCCTGGCAGTGGCTGTCTGACCATTCGTATTTCCATGGGCGGCCCAGTCCGAGTGGTGGAGATAAGTGAAGTCAAACAAAGGGTAGGTCCTGACAAAACTGATGAAATAATTTACTGTATCGAAGCACACTTACGCTGCTTTTGTCTGACCATATCAGACCAATCTAACCCAGGAAAACTTATCCAAGCTTGATTAAATGTCTGGATATTGAATTGTGTACTTTCAACAGCCTCAACATGAACGTTTACTTCTTCGCAAGGACGTGTAAGTGTTCTATTGTTCCACGAGTACACCATCATACATGTTAGTCTCACAGCCCATTTCGACTGAGAATTTTAGCATGAGATAAGATAAATATTCTGAAGGTACTTTTCATGCTGAACTGGTTGTAGGCTGTCTTTATTGGTCCTTCTACAGTGTGGTTAACTGAATAGGAAATCCAATAGTAGTTGAAGCATATAATGTATCGTGGGAAAAATGTAGACGCCTTGTGATTGTAGACTTCAGTGTTTCTGTTGATGATTTTTTTTATAAATTTTATTAGTTTAATTTCTTTTGTTTTGTTGGAAATCATTACAAATACAGACTGTAATATATTTTATGGTTTTTAGATTATAATGTCTTTAAAATGTGCACGTGAGCGTCTGGCTGAAAATGTCTGAATGAATTTACCAGAAATGTTAAAGACTGTTGTAAGTAATACGACTTAAACTATTTTTCATTGCAGACCTTCGTTCAGCACAAGAATGAAGATGACTGTAAGATATATAAACATTTGCCTAAACACAAGACGAATACACAGCGGAAATATCCATTACAGAAAAGTATAGAGGTTAGATGCAGACTGAAATATTGCAGAGATAATAGACGTTACTTTTTACTCTCTTCATATTAAGTCTGAAAAGGTTCACAACTTCCCAAATGATATTCAAGATTGGAAAAAATAAAACTGAATAAAAAGAGCTCACATATTGGTAAAAAATGAATTTCTATAGAAGTTCCTCAGTGACGGATCGTTACTTGTTGAAACTTGAGTGAATGAGGTCACGAAACACCTCACATTGAGATTTTCCTTAACTCAAATATCTTATATCCTGTATCTCCAAATATTTGAAATTTTGAAGAAATCCAAGATCTGCAAATACTTCTGTTCTTTCTGTCTTTGAAAAAGGGAACTCAAGCTCTTTAAGCTGAGGAAATTGTCAAATGAAGATGATTCATGTCACACAGACCAGTGTTGATAACGTGGCTGTTTGCGTTTGACCCTTAGATGGACGTAAACCTGAAGGCCGGTATTGGATTGTCCCTCGTTAATAGTGTACCTGAGGAACTGCTCTACCTTACCCTAAGGAACATCACCATACACTACCAGGCCAACCTCAAGTCCATTACCATGGAGATGAATGTAGCCAACATACAGGTTTGAATCTCATCTTTGTATGGCATTGAGGAAATCTTTATTGGAACAATTGTATTCAGGCATTGGTCAGTTATAGTATTTGTCTATAACAGCAAATTTTGTTCAGGACCCCATTTTTTTCTTCAAATTAACATATCTAATTGTCATCTGAATTTTTTTCTGCGTAGGTCAATTCAAAAGGTTTAAATCTAAATTGTTTTGACTGTAGAAATAGTACATATATGTATAGTTGTAAAGCATTGTGTCTTATACTGATTGTGTTGCACCGTACACCGTCTTAATTATCCACAGGCTGACAACCAGCTATTCAGCTCCAGCAGATCGGCTGTATTGTTTGTGACGCCGCTGTCCAACACGGACGTGGTTGAGAACACACCCGCTTTGCACATCTCCGCCCAAAAGATCCCCAACATCAGCACGAATGATGACATATACAAGGTACAGGCTTAAATGTGTTCAATTTATTAAATGTTAAACTAAATAAACTTTGTGTTATAACACACATACAATATATTAAGGGTTCTCATATTTAAGTTTAGCATTTCATGGTTCTGAAAGCTGATCTGATCATTTAAAGTTTATGATTTATTATTGCAGGAAACGTTCAAAACATCTTGATTCTTTTCGATAGAAATATAAATTAGTAATAAAGCAATCAGGTCAGTAATGTTACAAGTACCTACCAAACAAGCTTATCAGCGTATGTGGCCGTCATTGGCAGGTGGTAATCTTCTTTAAATCGTACGATGGGGACTAACCTTTTATCACTGCGGGGTCTCATCTGTATGTATGTATCAATAATAACCATATATTACTAATAACGTTTACTGTTTTAACCAAAACATTATGAATATTGCAGCACCTCAAAATCTCAATGAAGAAGCTTACAATTCAGGTGGAGGAGATTTTACTATGGAAACTGGTCCAGTTCTCTGGGATGGTCCAGTCGGACCAGAGCCAGGAAAAGCTAGACAACAGTACAGATGACCTGCAGAAGTAGGTGGACAGGCGGCTACTTCATTATCATATAGAATTTTAACTCAGAAAGATATTGTCTTAAAATATAAAAAAAAGCATGTCGAGAGTAACCCTAATCTCGAGAATCATTATTTAATATCAGGTGTTAGTTATGATGAATCTAAGTCAATCATCTTAATAATCTTTTTACTGATATACTGATGTACTTAACTATAATAACCCATGCTTTTTTACTCACCTCAGGACACTGGCTAAACTGATTTCAGTGAAGTCGAAGCGCATTTATTTGGAGAAGTTTTGTATCCAACCGACGTGTGTGACACTAAGTTTTTTAACCTCGTCTGTGCATATACCCATGGACCTCAGGAAACTGAAACAATCATACTCTAGAATCCTTGTCAGCTTTGAGGATGTTAAAGTTGACCTAGGTTTGCATCTTATATATAACAACCCACTTCTTTTTCTCTTTATCATTTTGTATTATGTATTATGTTAAACTAAAATATCTAAAATATTCACTAGATTCTACATTTTATAGGTTTTAGCATTTGATATATAAAATCTGAATTTACATAAATTCTCATTAATGTTAAAGTTTTTCAGAAAAGGACAACTGTCTGCAATAATCCCCTACTGTGTCATCTAAACTTTTTCAGTGTTTATTTTCTTTCTTCTTTTTTTTCAGAAAATTTTTGTAAGCATCGAATATGTGAAACCAAGGAACGGTTACTGAATGAAATCAAAATTAATTACAAACAGGTAAAGCAGTTTTTATTTGTATAGATGTCTATCATTAATTTATGTCTCCCCCATTACTCATATTTATATGACATAAAAAGATATATTGATTTTGTCAGAGCTGTCCGTCTGTCTGTCACACTTTTTGTCCGGAGCATAACTAAAAAAGTATCACAGTTATAAATTTAAAACTTCACAGATGGATGGATCTTATGGAAGTGAAGTGTCATGATGCACAAGAACCGTAACTCTGTGCATCATATTTTTGGAGCTATTGCCCTTTGTTAAAATTTCATACTTAATTTGTGTCCGGGCATATTTCAAAAAATATCAAAGCTATTAATTAAAAAAACTTCACAGACAGATAGATAGATAGAAAGATAGAAAGATAGATCTCATGATGAAGAAGTGTTTTGCACAAGAACCGAAACTCTGCACATCAAATATTTGGAGTTATTGCCCTTTGTTAAATTTCATACATAATTTTTGTCCGGAGCATAACTCAAAAAGTATTAAAGCTATTAATTAAAAAAAAAAATTCACATATAGATAAATAGATATATCTCATAGTGATGAAGTGTTTTGCGCAAGAACCGAAACTCTGCACATAAAATATTTGAGTTATTGCCCTTTGTTCAATTTCATAGTCAATTTTTGTTCAGAGCATAACTCAAAAAGTATCAAAACTATTAACTAGAAACTTCACAGGTGGGTAGATCTCATGGAGGAGAAGTGTCTTGATGCACAAGAACCTTAACTCTGTGTATCATATTCTTGGAGTTTCTTCATTTTGTTAAATTTCAGAGATATTATTTTCTGGAACATAACTCAAAAAAGTATGAAAGCTATTAACTTAAAACTTCACAGGTGGATAGACTTCGTGACGGAAAAGTGTCATGCACAAGAACTGTAACTTTTTGAGTTACTGTCCTTTGTTCAATTTCATGCTTATTTTTTAAAGGTATTACCCATGCACTAAGAGACATATGACCTTGAAACTTCATAGGTGGGTAGACCTGACAAAGGAAAATTACAGTGCACAATAACCTTTATACTGCAAATCATATTTTTGAAGTTATTGTTCATTGTTTAATTCCATATTTAGTTTTGTCCGGAGCTCATGCTCTATGAGACATATAACCTGGAAGCTTCATGGGCAGACGTTATGGACGAGAATTGCAGTACACACGAACATAATCCATTCCAAGATTTCTTGTTTGAATTTTACCCTTTTATACAATTTCGTGTCCTTAAGATAGCTTCCATTTGACTCATGCTATTGAAATTAAATTTCATTTATGGAAAAAATTAATGAGAGAAAGGTTCCAAACTCTGACCAAGGTATTTTTGGAGTTATTCCCCAATTTTACAATTTCTTGACCACGGAATAACAATTGTTTATAACTATTTATGCTATTGAAAAATCATTTCAGTTCTGGGTAGAAATTGACGAGAGAAAGTCTCACACACAATGTCCATAACTCTGGGCTTAGCTTTATAAATATAGTCAGCCCTTTAATTTTAACTATTTGTATATGCCACCTTGTGCCTAAGTGTATATGTGTGTGGGAGGGGAAGGGGTGGGGAGAGACATCAGTTTTCTACTAAAACAAATCTCTAGCTTTTCTTCATGTTTCTGATTAATACAGGGGACTCAGGTTTAAAGGCTCTTCTATATTATCATTGATGGGGTTCAACATTGTTAGTCGTCTATAGAAGCATCTATCAGGACATTTTTAAGAGTTATGGGCACTTTTATTTAAAAAAAATTGCCTTCAGCCAGTCACCATGTACAAAAGCATCAATATCTTGATGAGCTTTTGAGGAACAACAATGGGATATAGCGTTGATCATTATTGAAATGCACATAATTTTCTCTAAAATTCTCATTCTTTCTGGAGTCTTTTTACCTTTGAAATTTGGCTGTATGTCTGGCCTGTTTCACAAAAATCATGAGACGTTTGGGTGTGGCAACATTTACATTTAGAACACATATCCATTTGCTGAAGGTCCATCACGAGTAAAAAATCTCTCTCTCTCTCTTTCTTTAAAGTTTCAATGGTTTATTGCCCATTTCAATGTAAATAGGAGATTTGCCTAAATGTCCATTATTTGAAGGGGCATTGCTTGTGCAAGACACAAACAGTTTAACAAGATTTACAACTCACTATTTTTCAGCAATTAGTGAAATGGGATGGAGAGTAATTTGTATTGGTAGTTTTTATTATTTTAGTTCAGTGTTCATTATTATTGAAACTTAATATCAGCTGACTTTCTTAATCTTGATATTCCAGCAAATTAGGCGTCATTATGGCAAAATATGGGGTTCTTTGGATTTAATTGGCAGCCCGCTTGGCCTGGTAAATGATTTTAAAGAGGGCTTTTCTTTATTGAAAGAGGACGGAAACGTCAGCGGCTTTGCTAAGGGTTTCTTCCATGGGATCTCCAAATCTACATCGAAGGTAAGTGTGATATATATTTTTAAAGATAATTATGTATCTATCTATCATTGTGTACTATGTAATTCGACAAATATCGTATAAATCATTACTGATGTTGTAGAGCGACTACACTATTCATTATGGTGTCATATATATGTGCGGCATCCCAATTACTGTTGTGATAGATTTGAATGATAATCTACATCTCTGCTCCCTAAGTTTAAGAGCTGGTTTTTAAAAGCCTTCACGCAGCTAGTTGGGACATTGGTATGTTTGAGAATTGTTGTTTGTTTTTTTTGACACTTCTGTCAGACACATTTTAGATGTTTTATAAAAATTTAATATACATGTACACTTAAGCAAATTATAAGGAAATCACACACACTTGGACATATGTTGGCATTGCTTGAGTTGGGATGAATGTGGTTCAAACTGTAAGAGAGTAGCATTGTTCGATTTCTCACTGTTCTAGCTAAAAACATGATAATTAGGAAATAAGTTTTTATTAAAGGATGATGTCTAGAAGTATTTCAAAATTGAAAGTGATGTAAAGTGTACAGAGCTTGATTTAATAAGTATTATATTATGATAAAATCTGCACATGTGACAAGGTTGCCGATTCCCTGTCGGAGGGTCTAAATACAATACACATGGACGATAAACACAATGCAAATCGCCAACGGATTCGATCTGACTCCCAGACCAGTGGGAAAAATATCATGTCGGGACTAAAGGGTCTTGGTCATGGGTTGCTTGGGGGACTGAAAAGTGTCGTAAAGCCTATAGAAGGGGCCAGGTACGAGGGTGCTGAGGTAGGTTGGTTTGTTCTCGATTGTTTCACTCTGTGCTTTCCTGCTGTATTGATTTTTGTTCAAGCTACATATTTTTAACATATTCTAGAAAAGCTCTTGGTGTCAAAATGCAGTGATTTTTTTTTCACATTTACTTTGCGTATCATAATTTATGCTTTTTGAAAAACATAGGTCTACAATTCACATATAATGAGACAATTTCATACAGAAGGTTTTGAGATAATAATATTATAATTATAAGGTTAAAATTTTTAGACATCTCACATACTTAAAGGCACCCTGTTGTTAAATACTTTAGAAATATTTCTTTTCAACTATGGGTGATATAAAAACAGTTTTGGATCAGTAAAGGGTCCCGATAATTAATTAATAAAAAATCCGGTTCGATCCTTGTACTCCAAAATGTTTTGGATCTATATAAATTCCTGATAAGTAGATGACAAGAACTTTGAATATACATGTATCTAAATTAACTTGTTTAAAGAAGAAACTCTTGCCGTTCCCTTAATCTAGATTGTTTAAAAAATGGTAGTCAACAGTTTGAATTAGCGGTTTATCAGCAATTTAACTTCTAAAAATAATGAATAATCCGTAAAACGCTGATAACAATAGCGTGTCTTCATTATAGTACTACAGTTTCTCTGTTATTCATTCCCAATTGTCACACTTTCCTTACGTAGTCTTGTCCTTGAACTGTTTTCCGTCTGCACTATGTGATCACTATGTCATACATTTACTAAATATAAGTGGAGTGATAATTTTAGAAACGATTTTAGAACAGGATTGATCAGTAAATTACCCATTTTTAATCGGTTGACTGAAAATATTGATTTAAGGGAACGTGCAGCTATTAATGATGTAGTACGTGAATTTACGAAAATTGTACGGGATATATCAGATCCGTTATTTAAGCGGGATATAGTTAACAATAAGTCTCAACATTTTATTGATAGTACTGTGAATGACAAAGAATGGTTTGATAATGAATGTGTACAGGCGAAGAAACAGTACTTAGAGGCACAGCGTATTTTTAAGCGGTATAAATCTGATGATAGCAGAGAGCAATTATGTAATTGTAAATGTCAGTATAAAAAGATTGTTAAAAAGAAGAAAAAAATATATGAATTGAAACAAATAGATAATATAGAAAGACTTAGATGTTCAAAACCAAAAGTTTTTTGGAGGTATTTCAAGGCGAAAACGCACGATAATAATATTTCACTAGAATCCTTTTGTAAGCATTTTTCTGAAATAAGTAAACATGTTTTTAACAATGAAAATATTGAAGCAGAGGAATTTGTTTCAAGTCATGATTTTAATAGTTGTGATGATGATTTTATTGATGAGTCAGACGGAGGTGTAAGTGATATATTGAATAAAGCTATTAATGTCAGTGAGGTGTTAGAGGCGGTTAAATCTTTAAAGAGAGATAAATCATGTGGTAATGACTTTTTGCTGAATGAGTATTTCATAGAATCAGTTGATATATTGGCGTCTCATTTGTGTGATATTTTTAGTGGAATCTTAAATAGTGGTTTTTTCCAGAAATGTGGACTGAAGGAGTAATAATACCTTTGCATAAGAAGGGGGATAAAAATAATGTAAAGAATTATAGGGGAATAACATTGGTAAGTTGTATGTCTAAATTGTTTACATCCATTTTAAATAAAAGAATTTCAGCATTTTGTGACCAAAATGATACTATATCGGATGCCCAGTTTGGTTTCAGAAAAGGTCGTTCTACCGTTGATGCACTGTTTGTTCTTTTAAACTTAGTTCAAAAATATTTAAATGATAATAAAAGATTATACTGTGTATTTGTAGACTTGAAAATGGCATATGATTGTATATACAGAAATGCGTTATGGCTGAAAATGTATAAATTGGGGATTAATGGTAAAATTTTGAGAATAATCAAGGATATGTATGAAAAGGTAAAATCTTGTGTTAGATCATGTAAGTCGTACTCAGATTTTTTTTAATATGCTGTCGGTTTACGTCAAGGGGAGGTAATTTCTCCAATACTTTTTTCTTTGTTTGTTGAAGATTTGGAGTTATCTCTCCAAAATGATTTTAATGCCAGTCTTAATTTTGATGACATAGTATTGATTTTATTGTTATTTGCTGATGATATGGTAATTCTTGGTAAGTCCCCAGAAGAAGTAAATAGTAGTCTTGATCTACTCTATAGTTATTGTAACACTTGGAGTTTGGAGGTAAATATTATGAAAACTAAGGTAATGGTGTTTCGAAAAAAAGGGAAAGTGTTACAAAATGAAATATTTATATATAATGGAAATAGATTAGAGGTAGTAGATGATTTTAATTATCTTGGAACCGTTTTTAATTACACTGGTAGTTTCGCACTTAATCAACAGCAATTGTCAGGGAAGGCATTGAAAGCTTTGAATATTTTATTAATTAAATGCAGAAAAATTAAATTAAAACCAAAACTTCTATGTCAGTTATTTGATTCATTTGTTGGTTCTATACTAAATTATTCGAGTGAGGTATGGGGGTTCACTAAATCCAAAGAAATAGAACGAATACATCTTAAGTTTTGTAAGAAAATACTTAATGTAAGACAAGGTACATCTAATGCTGCTGTGTATGGTGAGTTAGGAAGATATCCTCTATATATAGCCAGATATATACGAATACTTAAATATTGGTTTAAAGTGCTAAAATCTGAAAATATCATACTTAAAAATATCTATAATATATCTTATATTGATTGTAGAAATGGAAAGAAAAATTGGGTTGCAAATGTTAAAAATTTGTTAAATGAGTATGGTTTTAACTATGTTTTTGAAAACTATGAACTAGTTAATGAAGTTGATTTTTTAAACATGTTCAAACAACGATTAATTGATACATTCATACAACAGTGGTTTAACGATAAATCATCTAATGAAATGCTTTATTTATACAACAATATCAAAACATCATTTGAATATGAAAATTATTTAGATATTTTACCTTGTGATTTAAGAAATTGTTTTGTGAGAATAAGAGTATCTTCACATGCACTAAGAATACAGACAGGTAGATATGGCGCGAATAGGATTCATAGAAATGAGCGTGTGTGCGTGTACTGTAACTTAAAGGATATTGATGATGAATTTCATTTTATTTGTAAATGTCCAGCCTTTAGTGAAATTAGACGTAGGTATATTAAGAAATATTATTATATTAGACCCAACATGTATAAATTTCTAAATTTGTTAAGGTGTACAGAAAAAGATACTTTATTTAAATTGTGCAAATTTATTAAAACAGCCTTTAATTGTAGAAATGCTTTGATAAATAGATGATGCTGTTTTTGTCACCAGCTCATCCTCTCTTTTAATGTGTGGTTTACATTTAAATTTATATTTTTTAATTGTGTACGTGATTTGTGAGTGTGTATATATGTATTATATGATTAACGATGTACATGTGGTACAAGTTATTAAAGATTTGTTCTGTTCTGTTCTGTGATCGCACTTGAAACGCAACAAATGATTACCAGTATTTGCACATCTCTCATATGCACAGACTGGTCCACATTATATGCTGTCCAGACGTACAAAATATGTTGATTCTAAACGAATTTCTTTAAAGGTTGATACAAAAGCTTTTTTTAAGCTCAATATAGCACCACATGCTCAAGGTGAGCTATTGTGATCACACTGTGTCCGTCGTCGTCCGCCGTGCGTTGTCAACAATTTGCGTAAACGACATCTCCTCTGAAACCGCTAAGTAGAAATTGATGAAACTTGGCATAAATGATCATTGGGTGAATGTCCACAAAAATTGCTAAAATAAACTTTTCCATAAAGAACCCTGGTTGTCATGGCAACCAACATCATTCAATTAAAAACTCTTCTCTGAAACCGATGGTCAGAATTGAATTTCATTTGGCACAAATGGTGACCTAACTTTTCTCTACCACATAATTATGCTAAAATAAAATTGATCCCTTGAAAAATGAGGCTCCCATGTTGTTGGCCAGTTTCCTTAAGTACTTTTTATAAAAAAAAAAAAAATCATCTTCAGATTGTCTTTTATGAAATTATCAAGATTGAACAAAATTGTTTAAATAAGCTGATTGTACTCTGGTGAGCGTTCTAGGTTTATAATGCCCCTCTTTTTATTTTGTCTGGTTTTCGATAAACTTAATGATTGCTTTATTAATGCTATCAGCCATTTCCATTTTAGCATTTTTACAAATGTGATTATATCAATTTTGGCAAAGCAAGTGTTTTATTCCCACTACTTAACCCATTAATCTATTAATGTAAGCTTTTTAGCTCACTAGAACACAACATGCTCAGGATGAGCTATTCTGATCACCTCGTGTCCTTCATACGAAGTCGTGCGTCAACCGAAGAGGCTTGCATATTGTAAACAATTTACCCTCCACAAAGTAGTTAAATGAAATCAATCCATACAGAATTCTGATTCTCATAGCAACAAACCAAATCTTTCTCTTCTGAAAAAATGGTCAGGATTGAATTCATGAGGTACACACTGTCATGTAATGACCCTCTATCTAAATTGAAAAACAAAAAGTTTAACCCTAGAAAAAAAGCGCCTAGTTGTTGACTAGTACCCTTATATAGTCCTTATTTTTTTTAAAAATAAATTATTTTTTTCCTCAGACACAAATGGTCATAATGAAATTTCATCGGACAAAAATGGTCACATCATGGCCCCTACCATAATTGCTTAAATACATTTGATCTCTTGAAAAAATGAGGCACCCATCAGATCGGCTAGTTTGCTTATATAATCTGTCTAGACACTTAAGAATTATTTGTATCTGAAATTTGTATCTGGTTGAAGCTCAAGGTATCCAGGTTAAATAAAATGACCTTATTTGAGATGTGAAGGTTTATGGTCGCGCTGAGCGTTCTCTGGGGCCTCCGTGGCCGAGAGGGTAAAGTCGCTGACTTTAACACTCACTCAGCCCCTCGACACGTGGGTTCGAATCCCGGCAGGGTCATTCGGATTTTCATGTGAGAAAGCCTTCCAGCTGGCTTGCGGTAGGTCGGTGGTTCTACCCGGATGCCTCCGTACATTCGGGGTCTTCCTCCACCTGTAATTAGCTGGACGTCGCTATATGACTAAAATACTATCGAGGCGACGGTAAATTCAAATAGTCAAGTCAAGTCTAGGGCCCTCTTGTTAGGTTATATAATAATTGTACTTTTTTAAGAAAAATGATATACTTGTCATTTTTGGTGAGTCCAGCTTTCATTTTGACGTAAGTATAAAAGTATATCGTAAACAAAATTTCAGGGATTTGCCAAAGGACTTTATACAGGAATTACTGGAATAGTCACAAAACCTGTGGCGGGATTACTTGACTTTGCGTCTGGCATAGCCAATGCTGCTAGGGATAGGTGTCGGTTAAGTATCCACATGCAACCAGGTCGAGAGCGTGAACCTCGCTGCTGCCATGGACCTGGCGGCCTACTGCCACCCTACTCAAAAGAACAAGCTCAGGGACAAGCTCTACTGTACCAGCTGAATTGGCCATGCATACAATGAAATGTTAGTATAATTGGAAGGCTGCATTGTGTCCATTGCCTCTGGCAGTCCCAATCATCACTTTCTAGAATATATGATTCTTGATCTGCTAAGGTTTAGTTTAATCTGATAATCAAAAGCTTTACAGAAATGCAATCGATATTGACTGGTGATAGGTTATTGGTATAAAAATTCTATTTCCTTTCTTTTTTCGTTCTGCAGCATCACAAAATAGTTACATCTTTATTTTTGTCTCTGAAGTCATAATCAGAAATCACATTATTTGATTAATTATGGAAAAAATGCTTTTATATTAAACTCAATTGTGGAATGATGTATTATATAATGTTTGATTTCTGAACCCTTCAACACCTAAAACATCTACAGTGTCTATATTGCCTATGGCTTTTGTATATTCACTAATGTTTGTGGTGCTGTAGTTATGTTACGATGAGCGGGTACATGCGAGCAGACTGTGGACACCCAATATGTGCTGATCACCAATCTCCATGTGTACTTCCTGCGTGACCTGGTCCTCCACGAGGATAAACTCATCCACCGCATCAAGCATGGCGACTACTCGGGGAGTCGCAACTTTGAAAGTGGTAAGTGGGAATCCAAAATCAAATGTTATCCTCTATTATATGACTTTACAATTGCATGTGAAGTCAGTTTTCATATTGTAACACACACACACACACACACATATATAAACTGGCTTAATTTACCTTTATTTCTGTTGGTATTTCATAACATATTCAAGTATTAACTTGTATTACATATTGCACTATGGGCATCATGTAAGATGCAGTAAAATACGAAAATGTACGAGAATTTGCCAGTGGTTTAGAAAATCATCACATGTGTATTAAGATGAAAAAATATATATCTTACAATATATGCAACATATTATAAATCCTTACCTTATAAGCCAATAAGGTTACCTTCATTTTTTCGGTTTATCTTTTTATTAAAGCTGATATTCAGGGAAAAAATATACAATTATCGCAATCTCATTAAAATCAGCTCTTCGTTTCCGCCCCGATACTCTATGCTACGAAGTACCTAGCTATCGTCTGTTAGGATATGGTTTTAATGAGGTTGACAGTTACCTAGTAATCTTTCTTTCAAAGTTTTCAAGAATTAAAGTAATGATGTTATGATTTGTTGAAAGAATTGAATCGTACTTGAATACACGGTAAGTCAATGTGGCCGATAAAGATTCAATCTGTTACACATATGTAACTGTGTTACACACGTATTTACCTTTTAAAATCTATATTAACCTATGTCTGACAGAGGGTCGGTTTTATGTGGAGATCTTGAAGAAGGGAGGAGGCAGCATTAAACCGCATATATGCTGTAAAAACAAGGATGACTCACAGATGGTATGTGTTGTTTTTTTCATAATTCTAAACACATACAGTCCAATGATTGTAAAAAATAATTTCCTATGTTCTTGATGTAGACCTAGAATTTTATGCTGAAATCAGCAAAAGAAGCGATATCTAAACATAATTATTATGTACGTTTTTTGTAATGTCTGAAGAGCCACCTGAAGGTCCGCCGTTTGAATGAGGTCACTATCAGATACAATTTATCGTCTATTCTGCACTGGTTCATGTATGTTAAAATAGGTGTCATCCCTATTACAAGCCCTTGACATAATGTGTATAACGGATGTTCTTGGTCAGGGTCAAAGGAGTTGTACACGGTAAAATCAAAGACAATCTAACGAGGATACTAGTCATAGAATAAACCCGATAATGAATTAGAGAGACCATGTCATCAACTTTTGACGTTTTTTCAGGTGTCACAACAGATCAATTATGCGAAGAAACTATTTGATGAGCAAAAAATGACATTAACCTTGTTGCCAGACAGCGAAGATGACATTTGAGAAACCATTGTTCTTCAATGGAAATTTCGGAAATAAACTGCGAAATTCGAAGACTCTATATTGCAAGTAAAATAACAAAGCCATTTCTTTTAAGTATTCCAGTTCTGAAACGCCATTATAGTATCTTTTATTTTGGATTGTTCAGGTGTTATATTAATCATGTTCTTATTCAGATTTGACACGTTATGGTTTCCAATAAGGCTTGTTTTCTGAGACTCAACTGATGAAAATGGTTTCTTCCGACGTATAACCTATGTACATTTTACAGATAATGAGGGTTCATTTTAGGGCAATAATAATGCATTTTTTGTAGCCTAAGAGAAAGTGCCTTATGTTGCGGATTTTGAAAACAAGCTTTTAAGGAATTATTCATTTTCAGAATAATATGCCTTTTGACTTGTCATTCGCTTGTTGCTGTACTTTACACATTACTTATATTATGATTTACAATGTAATGGTCTTGCAAGATGAATTATGGTACATCGGGGTCACAAAAATGCAAAAGGTGAAGCACCGGGGTTAAAATCTGGTAGTCCTGGGCTCTCAGACGACAAGTTATTATGCAGATCCGGGATGTAGTTTAATGTCTCGCTCTGCCCTTAATTATATATTGCCTTACTTTCTTACAGTGCAGAATCATGTGTTGTAGTGTAGAATCACGTTTGTCTTAATTGTTAAAACTGCATGATGCACTATTAATGTGTATATTAATATTTAGATTCTAGTATACGGTCTATTATTATATAGTTTTATTATCTATATTATTATTATAAGTATTTTCTAACAAAAACGTCATTTGTTTTAATAATCAACATAACTTTTATACCAAAATGTATTTTGATATTTTTTGCATACCTTGAAATATCATTCTTTTAAAACAAAGTATATCATGAGTATCTTAACTTTTACCAAACTCTAGCCAAATGCAACATTTGACACAAGACTGTAAATGAAATTTATATAATAAGTAAAGAACTTCATCTTGATCATGGAGGTCGTAAATTGTACAAATGTATCCTAGCTTTATATTCTGTACACGGTTCGATCAGTCTGATATTCAGTTTACACATGATATCACAAATCATTGCCAAATACCATCCTTAACCCTCTCCCTCATATAGCTCATTTTGACGCACTCAGTAGGTATCACATAAAGCCTGATCTGCAGAAAACCACAGTTAAACCTTACCAAATTTAATTACAAAATCCTCATTTCTAGACCACTGAGGAGCAGCGAACAGCATAAAACCTGATCAGCCTGCGAGTTACTCGCAGGCTGATCTGGTTTTATGCTGTTCGCATAGGTCTTTTCATGGTGTCCTCTATGAGGGAAAGGGTTAATGAAGAAATAAAGCGAAATGTCAACAATTTATACATATTTATAAGTCTGCTCCACTATCATTTTCGGTCTGTTTATTTTTGGTGATTTTGACTGGATGACGTGAACATCTTCGCATGCAACTTCTCGTAATCCGTCAAATGCTACTTTTCGGTCAAAATGCTAAATGTAAACAGGCTTTGGCGTACAATTTGTTGTCATCGGCCACAATATATTTATATGTGGCTAGGCGGGTACGGAGAAACGTCTTTAATAAATGCAATTGATGAAACGCTGATAATGATGGTGAGGCAACTGGCAGTGTTTCTTTATTTCTTAAATGCATGTAGAACACCGCTAATTTTGTGAAATTGGGATTAGTTATCTAACTTCGCCGAGGCTCCCTTGCTTGGCGCTCAGCATATAGGGGTAGTTGCACGAATGGTTGACCCGATGTCAGTATAATGTGACTGGATGTGGTACCATGCAACCATCAAAATCGGCGTGATACTGCAGTGCGGCAGCACCATATCTGTCTCAAGGAGACATCGTCTCCAAATGACTGAAATACTGTCGGTGGGACGTTTAAGCCAACAAACAAACTTCGCCGAGATAATGGATAATGGGTCTGTTCATTACTATTTATAATTGGTCTTGATTTGTTGAAATTGCAAATCAATACAAGGGAAAGAGGTCTGGAAATACTAGGCCTGATGACTTTTTGAATGAAATCGTGAGTAAAGGTTTTGATATATGATCTACAGATACCTATTTATTTTGTAAATCACTTAAAGCCTTTTAACTTGCAAACATCCTTTCGAGAATGTGTACTAAATATATTATTTCTGAATTGTAAAATGTTTGATTATGTTTATCAGAGAGTGGACAATGTAAGTGGGCATCGCCAGCACACATAATTCCTAATTCAATCGGTGTATGGAAATTACATTTTATATGATATGTAAACGAACAATATATATGTTTAAAGAATATTACACTCCTATACTATACTTTTTAGCATTTTATGTGTCAGTCATTCAGAATAAGACCAATGTTATATGCACACTTTATGCACAAGTAAAGAGAAATAAAGATTACTTACCTCGTTTGTATTGTTTTGTCTTGTCACCTTGATAATTATTTGTCTTTTAGCAGTTTAAAAAGTTTTACTAGATTATCTTTTTTTTTTGACAACCAAAAAAATCGAAAAAAGTTAAATATGTTCAACCCAGAACTTGACACGCAGAAGCAGCCTACACTTCCATCCCGTATACAATCCCTCACTAAACATTGCG
>CM037782.1:1975871-2011388 GCA_021229015.1 Solen grandis | reverse complement strand
ATTTAACCGAAAAGGAGAGAAATAGAGGAATCGATTATGAAGAACACAATCAATGATCACTAACCTAGACAGTCTAAATCAATCATAGAGTATAATCGTGGTCATTGAATCTCTAGTATTAATCACCTTTAGTGATAGTTATATCTTTTTTGCTCACAGAGGAGGACGGTTACTATGAGGACCTGTATCCAGGACCCATCTCTGAGCATTACACTGATGACTTGCTGGGGATCATCGTGGAGAACTCAACCGATGCAGAATCCACAGAGGTAGGTTGTCTCACCCTTCTTGCAGTCTTGATTCAATCACTAATTGGTCCGTCTGTATAGTCTCTTCTCAATCCATCTACCTCCCTATTCGCAGCCTCTAGCCTTCTTGTTAATTTGTTAATTAACCCATTATCTGTCTTATTGAGCTGTTTACAACCACATTATGGATTGGTTTTAAAAATATTATGTATGCACCAGAAACTACCAGGAGAGACTGACCCTAAAGTGTGAAGGTGCCGTTTCTTTTCAATCAAGCTATCCTCATAACATCTGTAGACGAGAGCTGCTTAGTCACTTGGGAACCTATGTGCTGGTGTGGCGGGCCGTTCAGTCGTGTTTTTCGTCTGTTTCAGGAGGAAGACAACATACAAGGGATGTTGAAAAACCTTCCTGATGTAGGGCTCATTGACCTGGAAGAGTAAGTTATTTTGTTCTTCCTTCTATCTATCTGCCATATTTCTTTCTGCCAGGAAGAAGGTAAACTCTTGCTTTCAAACTACAACTTTATATTTTATTGCGAGTTTTACCTTGACTATCAGTTTATCTCTCTCTCTCTCTCTCTCTCTCTCTCTCTTGTCTCTGAATCAGTCTGTGTGTATACATATGAAAGTTTCATAATCATGTCTGTCTATTCTGGTTGGTTATGTCTCTATTGTCTCTCCTTCATACATAAAGGTACATGGTATTGTCATATGATATCATATACTTTAATTATATGTTGTATGATGTAATTAGAAAGTATTTTTTTTTTTCTCTCTCTTCTATCTCTCTCCCCCCCCCTTTTTTTCTTCTTTATCTAACGATGTGCATGTGTAGAGATTAATTCATACATAAATGTATGTGGTTACATTATTAATGCATCAGGAAGTGTCTTATATCAGTCTGGCAATCTATTTTCTAATTAAATTTTGTGTGCTAGTGAAACCTCATTTAACCAGATTGGTCTGTGATGGGATGGATTCATGCACAAGCTTATCTGATAAAATTTTTAAGTTTGATTGTAGTGAAATGTTGTGTAAAGGTTCTAGTCAGTGATCATATTCTCTGTAGATAATTAGAGAGTAGGAAACTAGTCATTAATTAGCTTTTGTGATATGGCCGTTTTGTGTATTCCAAGGTGCTCAGTACTGTCCTGATGTAAATGGACCATAGCCTCTTATGTTCATATTCTATACCCAGATTTAGGATTCTGAAATTTTATATTGTTAGATATCACTTAAATATTGGAAAGAAAACAATAATTCCTTGTAAATACTACCTTTATTTATTAAATTTAATTACAGCCACAAAATTTGATGATTTAATAAAATATAACTTTGAAATTTGATTTAATGATAGATCAAAAATTTTTTTAAGGAGATTACAAAATTATTCCAGCATTCTTAAAAGAGCAAAATTCAGTGAAGAACACCCATTAAATTAAAGTGCTAATTAGTTTTTTTCCCTAAATATGAAAAACCAAATGGTAAGATCTGACATGTGGAAGATTTTCCCGGGAATAATTTTCAAAACTTTAAGACGGGTTTCACTTTTTGGAATAAAGAAACAAATCTTGATAACAAAAATCAAAATGAACACAGAAAATCATAGCCAACAAATTAGAAACTCCTTTTTACTATTTTGAAGTTTTAAATGTAGGACTTACTTTTGAAATAACACTCAACAGATACATGCACAATGTTTTTTGAGTAATAATTGGGGAGCAATGAGATATAAAAAGTGTTGAACATGAATTAAATGATAAGAAAAGGAGAAAGTGGGAGAGCAAAGAAAGTAAGTAAGACAGACTGGAGAAAGAGCATGCATTTTCCCACCCATTCCCACCCATTTATGACACTTTTTTCGTTATAAAATGTATAAAATTATGTCTGAAAAAATAAAATTTAAAAAGAATCAAAGAATCTTGGTTTTTAGTAACTTTCAACACTCTACAAGTTGTTTTTACTCACCTAAGCAACTCATCTCATGGTGACTTTGTAATCAACTTTTCTGTGATGTGTGTCCTTCCGTGCATCCCGTGGGGCGTCAACAATTTCCTTTAAATTTTTCTTTAAACAACATCTCCAAAACCGCTGAATGGATTTCGACCAAACTTCACAGGAATCACCCCTTATGAGTCCTCTATAAAAAATTGTTCAAATTATATTGTTTGGGTTGAAAAAGTAGTCAAGCCAAAAAATAGTTTTTTAAAAATGGCCAACTTGAAATCTTCTTCTGCAAACTGCGGGGCCCTAGACCCTAGATATTTGGTGTGTAGCATTGTCTAGTGCACCTCTTCCAAGTTTCTTCAAATCATGACTCTTGGGTCAATTTGGCCCTGCCCCAGGAACCCACTTGAAATACCATAGGCTTATAATTTATAGAGAAAAAAATAGGAGAATCTTCTTGTCAGAAACCACAAGGCCTGGAGTTTAGATATTGGTGTGTAGCATTGTCAAAGTGGATCTCTACCAAGTTGTTCAAATCATGCCCTGGGTCAAAATTGGCCCTGCTCCGGAGCCCCTGATTTAACTAGATTACATAAAAAGTTTTTATAAGATATCCTCGTCAGAAACCACAAGATCATGAGTTTAGATATTTGGTATGAAAACTGACCTTGTGGACCTGAAACAAGTTTTCAAAATCATGGCCCTGGGTATGCTAGGATTGACTTGGTTTTTTTGTACCACATGTAAACTTTTTGTTTTGGAATTAATTTTATTTTGCTTTTCTTCTGCATGGAATTTGTATTCAGTATGACTATGTTGTAAAAGGCAATGAAAGCATATTTCTCAGGGGAGCCATTCAGGGCCATCTTGGCCTTCTTGTTTTTGTGAGTTCCTTAACCCTTTCCCCCATATATACTCATTTTTACGCCTCAATAGGTACCACATAAGCTGATCTGGAAAACCACAGTTTTAAACCACCAAAATTTATTTACAAAATCCATTTCCAGACCCCTGAGGACAGCGAACAGCATTTAAACCGATCAGCCTTTCGAGTTACTCGCAGGCTGATCTGGTTTTATGCTGTTCGCATAGGTCTTTCATGTTTTCCTCTATAGGAAAGGACTAATGGCACACTGCACTGCTCAGTTTTCAAAAAAAAACCCCTCGCAGAAGAGATCCTTAGTTTTAGTGAAGTTTAAAACCAGCCTTTACCTATTTGTAAAGGATATTTCCAATCATGAACAGGCAAATGCTTACCAAAGAGTATCACTTAAATCATAAGAAATGTCAATGGACGTGCAGTTTCCTAACAGGCTATATTGGTATCTAATATAACCCCAAAGGATTAAATTGGTTTCACACTTGTTAAGTGACCTTTAGCAAGTGAAAAATCAATATATGAGTCTGTGTCAATTTTATTTCCGGTATAATGGTTTTGCATTATAATGGATGCAGTGGAGTAATGTATACATTGTGTTCAGAGCAACGGGTTCTGAAGAAAATGGTAAAAAGAAGAGAAGGGAAAATACCAAATTTCTTTTAGGGGGCATTTGGAGACAAAAGACAAGACAGTTCGGCAAGATGACAAATTTTTGACAGGAGAAGTCCAGACCTGCATCGTCAACATCATCTGGGGTAAGTTTTTAACATATTGGCTCATTTATTGTAGGCCATAGCTGCCTTAAGAAGCAACATGTAATACAGTAAGTGCTATTTACATATAAAATCCCTGTTAAAAAAATCATATTGCATGTGAATTGGCAAAAATAAAACACATTTGATTTGATTAAATTTTATTTGATTTTATTTGTCAAGATGGAAAAATGATAGTTTTACCAGAAATTTCCTATTGTAATATAAAAAAACACCTGTTTTTTAAAAGGTAAATTTTGGGGATTGTTTGTTACAGCCTTAAGCGGGTCATTGTTTGCAAAAAAATCAAACGTTGCTGTTTTTTGGGAAAATTCAACTTTTTATTTTCATTTGTTTTTGGAAAAACACTTGATTAATCCTCATGGTTGTTTAAAACTTCCCTCGGGGGAATGTTGTTAAAAATCCCCCCCCTTGTGGAGATAAAATTTCAACCCATTGTTGGTGCAATGAGACCATGTCGTCTTGCCTTGTTAGAAGGAGTGGGGTGATTGAATGCTGACCAAGAAATGATTGAAACTCTTCTTGTTACCCCTCCCCCAAAATTTTGATACCAAACCAACCTGTCACCTTTTTTGCTTGTATTCTCAGCAGACGTCCAGTCGTACATCTCAGCCTCCTCCCCAAAGCGCGTCCGGGCTCTAACCCTCCGTTCTTCAAGCCCGATTTCCCCTGCGTAATGACATGGGAATCTTCTGGGCCCCCAACTCCCAGGGGCAGCAACGTTAAAAGGGGGCGGAGTCGACACCAAAAGCCCCGCCTTCCTCCCCACCGGGAAAAATCCCGTATCAGTGGATCCCCCACAGTGGGCGTGGCAAGGCCCCAAAGGCAGTTACACATGTTGTCAGGAAATGCCTCAGTGTCATAGCATTTCAGTAAATAACAATGCTCTCTGAAAATTCCCTTTTAATTAACATGCCCCCAAAAACTCATACCCCCCCCCAAATTTTTGTCAAAGGGGTTGTTGAATAAAAGTTTTTTTAAAAAAAGCATGTTCATGTATATTTTTTTTGTTGGGTTTTTTACAATTTTTACTAGGTTAGTATGCATATTCATTTTGAGACTTTTGGATCTGTTAATTCAGGGGGGATTTGAAAATATTTTTAAATTTTAGCTTTAGATTACAAAACGCACAGTCTTAAAAAGGGAAAACTTAAGAGGGATTTTCAATTTGATAGAGCCTTTCAATTTCATGCATTTACCATTTTTTGAACAATATTTTTTTGGGGTTTTTTTTTCTGCTTTTGATGCAAAAATAAAAATTTTTTAAATTTACGACGAGGAAATTAACTGCTGGATAATTGAAAACATCAGTGTTTGGTTCATTTTTTTTTTTTTTTTTCCTTAAAAAAAAAAAAAATTGGGCACAAAAGAAGAATACAGATATCAAATTTTAGGAATAGCCCCCCTAAAAGACGGATTATGGAAAAATAAACAACTAATCTGCTCATCTTAAAATTATAAAGTTTTTTCCACCCCCCAAAAAACCGGGTTGGGGTATTGGGAGTGGTTATCAGTCCGTTCATCACCCCATTTGCTCATACGTAAAACTGGTAAGCTCAGTTCTATACAGTCTGCATAGCAGAGAAAATCCATTAAAACCCTTTCCCTCATATGCCTTTGACACACTAAATGGGTCCCACAAAAAGCCTGTCTGCGAAAACCACTTAAACCCTTCCCAAATTTAATTGTAAAACCTCATTTCCGCCCACTGAGGCGCAGCGAAAGCATAAACCTGATCAGCCTGCGAGTTACCGCAGGCTGATCGGGTTTTATGCTTTTCCTAGGTTTTTTTCCGGGATCCTTTTGGGGGGGGGAAAAGGGGTTAAACAAATACCATTGAAATTTCATTTAAATTTGTATTTCATAATTAAAAAAAAAAAAAAATTTGTAAAAAAAAAAAAAAAAATATTACAAGTTTGGTTCATAAAAGAATTTTCCCTTTTAACCAAAAAAGTTTAAGTCATTTTTAAGCTTATAAAACCATTTTTAAAATCAACTTTGTTTGATTTAGTGACATGTTGACCTTTAAAAAACCCCCTTGTTTAAAACATGCTCTCTTTTAGCTTTAAAACCACATTTTTCCTCAAACTTTTCTTTTAAATTAAAAAAGCAGAAAACAATCATTTATGGTCGATTGGTTGTAAAAGCTAAATTCCATCAAAAAGCACTCGTTTAGGTGGAAATGTTTTCGGCAGAACTACTTATCCCCGTCTCCCCTGTTTTTTCTTCGGGTGACGTTAATTGTCACATATAAAATTTGTTACTTTGCCCCATTTGTTCCGTCATCAATTATTGGCTTGTTTTAACTTCGTTAAAATTTTTCGTTTTCCATGATTTGGAAATCACAGTGTACTTTTTTAACGTTTTGTTTTTTTCGATTTTTAAAGTGGGGACAGACGGGCATTTGAGGAAAAGAAAACTTTATTATTTCTCCATTGTTTAAATCAAAAAAAAATGGATTATATACATGTTCAAAAACCCTTTGGGTTATTTTTAAAATCATTCATGGCATTCATCATGGTGGACTTTTTAATGGCTTGTAATTCCTTAAATCATCTGGAAACAAAAAAAATCTTCAAAACATGAAGAAGCAGCAATTTAACTTTCCAACCAACAAAATTTCCCTTTTAAAGCAGTTGTGGATTTAAGCGCTTCGTATTCCCTTTTAAAAAGCAAAAAAATTCAGATTTATTTTTCATAAAATTCCAACCCAAAGACTTAAAAATACGAGGGTTCATCTTTGTAATATTAAAGCACAAATTTATTACAAAAGGGAATTTTGATTTACTGATTTTTTAAAAAGATATAATAAAAAGAATTACAGTCTTTCGTCGACAACCTTTCGTCAACGTTACAATGTAAATGAAAAGTGTTTCGTCAACCCTTAAATTTTTATAGCGGGAAAGGGGGAAAAAACTTTTGTAGGGGCTTTAACCTAATTTTCCGGGATTGTAACTGTTTAAAATAATTTGGCCCACAAATTTAGGGGAGAAACATTTTTTATCACCATTATTCGGCTTTGTGAAGTGATGATGACATGATGATGACAGTATTTGTTTTAACGTATATGTTTTATTTCATTTGTATTTCATTTTGCCATGAGGTTTGGAAAAAAAATTGAAAATTGTTTTAAGAACGGGGAGGACCTTTTATAATAAATTTAAACCACCCCGGTTTCTTATTTGTTGTATTTTTTGGGCAGGACCAACAACTAAAAAACTAGCACATGGAGGAATAAAAACAAAATTTATCACTTATTTTTTTTTTCTTTATGTACATAATGATGATGAAAAAATATTGATTAATGTTTCAAAAAAAACAAGTATATTATAATCGATACGAGCTAAAACATGAATTACTCAATGACGATGAAAAAATTTATGAAACAGTGTAAGAAAACAATAAACACACGCGATGATGATATGTTCGGCATGATTCCGGGAGCCCCCTAAAATAAAACAAAAAAAAAAAATACATTTTCCCTTTGTAAAAGTAAATTCCTTTTACAGTCTAAGTTTATCCTTGGGGAGTTCACCCATTTAAGCTTTTTACCCGGTCATGGGTACCAACCGGGACCCTCGATCCCCAAACGCGTGCCTACCCCTGGGCACTGCTCCCCCCAAAAAAATTTATCTTCTTTCCATTTGTACTTATGAAATGATGTTGTTTCACATCATGAAATATTAAAATTTCTAATTATGTTTCATAAAAGTCAAATTAAGGTTTTCTTTATTCCACAAAGTGAAAATTGTTTAAAAAAATTGTTTGGTAAAGTTAAAAAAAAAAAAATATCATCCCGTTTTTCATTTCTGGTTGCCCCAAACCGCAGCCGTCGCCAAAATTTATGCAACCCCTGTAACCAAACGAGTACAACATCATAAACGTCGTAACATGATTGTTTGGGTATTTTGAAAATCGGGGGAATATTTTTTTTGTTTTTTTCTAATGTGGCACATTTCGCTCACTTTACAAAATAAAAAATATTTGTAAAAAATCTCCAAACATACGGTTTTTTTGTATTTGATCGTTTTTTTTGATCTTTGAAATATCAAAGGGATGCAACCTGCATTAACAATTAAATTAGAGATAATTGCAAATTTAGGTTTGTATCGGATTAAATTTTGCTGATTATTTAAAGGGAAAAAACACCCATTTAAAAAAACCATTAATAATGCGCGAGAAATGGGGGTTAATTTAGTATTTCACACCTTTGCCCACTGAAAAAAAAGGTTTACGAAACACTTTTCTTTTCATAATAATGGGGTTCGCATGTTAGAATTGGGTGGGGAATATTGTTTGCCAATTTGTCTTTGAGTTGATATAGATAAAAGTTACAAACAAAAACCCAAACTCATTAAAAACTTTCCTAATTGCATCCCCTTTTTATCTGTGATTGGATCTGACAACATCGCATTGGGGGATGTCAAATTGCTTTTTAATAATGTATATGCATCAAATGCTCGTTTTAAACAGTTTAAATAGGCGTTTCTAAAAAGACTTCGGTAAAACAATTTCACAGGGTGAGAAAAAAAGGCGCTTTACCAGGACTTGAACCCGGGGGCCTTTTTTTTACAGGGCGAATGAGATATCGCTCTTGAATGAGTTACCAACCTTTGCATCTTTTTATAATTGTGAGTTGTCGGGTTTTTCCCCTGTTACCGAAAATTCTTATCATTGATTGATTGGGTTTACAAAGGTCAATCGAGACAACCTTTTATATATGTGGGAATCCGTTAGCAACACAAATTTATTTTTTAAGAGATTTAAATAACACAAAAACAGGGGTTCTCAAGTTACTGAAAAATTTGAAGTATTAGATATAATTATTAATGTTTATGGATATTGTTGTATAGAAGAAAACAGCACTAATGATTTCAGATACATGTCCACTAAATAAAAAAAATAGTCAAAAAAAGTGGCATAAATAATCATTAATTAATTCTAAATAAACAAAATATGATTTTTTTTTTTGGTTTTTATCCTGTGATTTCCTTTAGAAAATTTTTTGGTTTCATTGATGTAGTAAGATTTTGAATGCTTTTAAATATATTCAGTTTTCCCTTTAAACAAATATTTGATAGAATTAAAGCGAAAAAAAAGTTTGTCTTCATTCAGAAAACAAAAAATTGGGGCAAAAAAAGGGGGTTCGGGAAGGAAATTTAAAAAAATTAGAGTGTAAAAAAAACATTTGGGCCCGTGATATTGATGGGGTTTTTTTACAATCTTTTTTGGCCGGTCTTAAAAGATTTAAAAAAAAAAAAAGGTCGCAGTAATAAATAAGCCACTGGTTGTCCTAGCCAGCCCACAATAAAATGAAAATAATCAAAGAAAACTGCAGAAGAAATGACATTCTTGAATACTCAACCTTCATTGAAAAGTGGATGGAGGAAAAATGGCCCATGTAGAAAGATTGTTTAGGAAATTGTTCATAATAATAAAAATTTTAAGGGTTTGGGCCAGCCAATAATACAACATGTGATGAGCAAGAAGACATTTTGTTATCCCCTGTTAAGTTCAGCTCTGAGAGTGATCCTGAAAAGCATTACCCCTTCTGAGATAAGCATAAAAAACCTGTACCTCATGAATATTCATGTAAAAATTTTATGACTTCATGAATATGAAAATTGTTATAAAACAATGTTTTTTTCTTTGCTGTGCAGATTTTTATATTTAGCCTGAGTTTACATGTTTAATGAGCAAACAGAGAAGACACTGATCAAACAGCTCCGGGTGTGTTGCCTGATTCGTGTCAAAACAGTCTATCAGTATTTTTTTTTTTGGTACCAGATTTGTTATTTGAATAATAAAATGCATTTGTGTTTTTTGTCTTGTAGGACGACCCCAGTCTGGAGCTCTGGATCAGCAGCCTGCCCACCCGACCAGACTCATCAGCGTCTGTTTGAGTGAACCTTGATGGCCACTATCAACCCAGGCTACATCCGATACGGAGGCAGGAGGTATGATGAGGGAAAAGATCAGGGCGAGGGAACGAGGGATATGCCCCAGGTGAGTCTCACATCATCTCTTGTGTTTACTTATATTAAATTTCATTGATTTCACATCAATTGCATAGCCAGTTCTCTTGCTTATATAAGTCCTTTTTTAATGCGTGGATGATAGGTAGTGGCATAATTGTGGAAGGAAATCAGAGTACTGGGGGAAAATCATGTGCCCGGCACTACTTGGTGGGGGACCACTATACCCTCTCCTTTATGTAATTGGGATTGAAACCAGGATACATATTTATTGTTGTACTTATAACTGCTCATTATAACATGAAAGGCAATGTAACACAGTCCAACTTGATTCCCCAAACCTAACTTTGTGATTTGTTTTATTGACTTGAGGTGTATTATCACTTAGTTATACCATTATAAGTCCATAATAATTCTACTTTATTGCAGCTCAGGTAATTATAATGGAGCTACACTGTACAAATTAATCAGAAATTATTGTAGGACTAAGAGTTACATTGTACTTTGGATATTGGATGAAAATTTGCCAGTGTGACATGCATTTTACTTGAAACATACTTAATATAAAAGAAAATAAACACCAGGTGAAAACATTTAATGTCATTCCCTTCATACTTGTTGGATATTGTTTACTTGAGTAAAATAAGCACTTTTTCTTTGATATGCTTATTTTAGCTCGGCTGTTTTTCAAAGCCAAAAAGTTAAGGTAGTGTCATCATTCTGGTGTCATCGGTGCTGCGGAAGCATAGGCGTCATGAAAAACTTTAACTTGGTTAAAACTTCTAAACTTTTCAAATATCTGTCATCAGACTTCATATTTTTTTATTATCAATCACAAGGGCTACAATCTCATCAAGGGCCACTTTAAGGTTTCCATATTGTCGAAATTTATCTCCCCTTTTTTATAAAATACAGACCAGTGTTGGCACATGCATATGTACTCTTGTTCATATAATTTTGGTTTTTTATTTATATCTTTATACTTTGACTTTCTTAAAAACCTTTTTTTTGTGGATGTTCAGTTTCCTTGTTTGTGTCTTAGATCCTGAGGACCACAGTGATGTGGAGGGCAGTGTTGCCAGACAACTACAGGCAGTGAGTTCTCCAGGTCAGTACAGGCAAGCAGAAGAGGAGGAAGAAGAAAAAGAACAAGCATTAGATGAACTGAGACATCACAACACGTGATGTGTTGCGATACATATCATGCTGCAATACATGTCAAAGTACATGACATGTTACATATATATACAATATATGCAATACAATAGACATTCCTAGCAGCATTGGCATAAAATACAACACAAGAAATGAAGAACAGTTTTCAATATTTTTAATTTAATTTGAGCTACTTAACAAGACAATAACTTGTTTGTTTAATCATTGAGTCATCTTTAAATCATCCATTTCCTGTTATTTTTCATGCTTATTTTTTGGTTGACAGATAAATTGTTAGAGGTTTTTTTTTCTTTCAGAAATTTTGAGCAAGCAATTTTGTCTGTGATATTTATGTTGTTTTGATTTTTATATTTCAATATATCTAACATTCCATTATCCGTCCGTTGTAAAGATTATTGATATGCAAGCACCCGCACATTTTTTTGTGGATTTTTATATTTGCTAAACTGTATTTTAAAACAGAAGGTTTATGAGCAGATGTTAGTTTTACTGTGATATTACATAGATTTGTCTGTGTCAGTGTCTTTGATGCAAGTAATGGGCCATTGGTATACATGACGAAAAATTGTTTCCAAAGTAAAAGTATTTACATATATGTTTAGAAACAAAAATTTTTTTTTTTATCAAGTTATTGTTTTTTATGTAGATTTTATTGTTTTTTTTTATTTAACTGCATTTTTTCCCTTCTTTTTTTGGTCACATAACATGCCATATCCCCCGGGGGGAGTTTAAATCCCCCGGGTTTTCGACTTTCTCCGATCTCCCGCCGGGGGTAAAATCCCCCGGTCTGACTGAAATCTTTAAATCAGTATACCCCATTCTATTACCAAACATGTTTCAGCATCGGGAAAGGTTTACAAAGAACATGTGTTAATCAACCCACCAGTGTGCTGACACAGCCAAGCTGTGTGTTTTCCTTACCCAAATCAAATTGCGTGATTCAGCAGGTAGCAGATTCGCCATCTACATTTTTTTAAAAAATTTTATGTGGGTATACAGCTATCCAAGGCAGTACTAAAAGCGAATGAAAAGGTAGAATGCTTTTGGGTACATTGTAATAAACTTTAAAGACGAAAATGATTCTTTGTTATTTACCAGGGATAAAAGGCCCCGGAGAATAGCAAATCCTTACTCCCGGAAAGTGAAACAAAAAAATGATAATTAGATCAGTGTTTACCAATCATTTAAATTTTAAAAAAAATCGTCTATAGACACATCATATAAAGTACACTCGCTAGCGTAAATGCAAATGAAGTGCAATTTTTCCCCACCGACGCGATTTGTTGGGACAAGGATATCGTCTGCTGAATGATTTACTTAAGGGAAAATTGCTGATCGGGAAGGTTGGGTAACCACTTCATACACCTACCGTACACGATAAATATTTTCAGCGAATAATATTTTAGCAGAAGCGGGTTTAATATGAAAAAAAAAAAAAAAAAAAAAAAAAGACAAAGGTGAAAATATTATTAAATATGATCTGATCTTTATTTTTAAAATCATCCCCATTGATTAAAACCATATGATCAGAAATCATCAATAAATCAAAGATAGGTATCAATTTAAATGTGTGATGTAAGTGGCCATGACCTCTTTTTTTTGTTACAAGGTAGTGTTGCATTTAATGTGAAATGGTGCTTGTGAAAGTTAGTTGTATTGAATAAAAATCAAATAATAAATTTTGAGATTTTTTTAGGAATTCTTTTTAAGGATTTATTAATGCAATACACAGTATATAATATAAACTGTTAATGAATTTAATGGAGGGTAATCATGGTATTTTTTTATATATTTTTTTAAATAATAAGTTCTTTGAATTGTCGTAAAATCTCCTGGCTGGACCCCAAATTCCTTTTGAAATTTCAAAACTCCCTGGGAGACCTACTGAAAATATGGCATGTATGCACATGTATTTCCCTTTAAACATTAGAGATATACTGTAACTTTAATAATTTGTCAAATATATTATTCAATTGTTAAACAAGTAGTTTTCACCATAGGGATCCTCGTAGATATAATAAAAGGTGAACTTTTTTAGACTAAAGTTCAAGTCTTGGGCACAGTAGTCTTTTTAGATGATATTCTATTTTTAGATGGACGGATATAATATTTTTAGTGTGGAGGTCAGCATACTACGGTTTTATTGAACTGTGAAAACAAATAAAGTATAAATAAGGGAAATAAAACAATGAAAATTATAAAAACAATGTAATAATTGAAATCAAATAGATATAGTATTTTGTAGATTATCATTTCACATCAGCTGACAAAGTTTCTAAATCAGAGCAAATTTAATAGGTTCAAATGGAAAAAAGTGAACATACTAATCATTTAAGTAGCTCTTGGTAAGACTATATGTGAGCTTTTTTTGAAAAAAGAAGTGAGTGGTATTTAAATGTGTTAAAAATTGAAGTAAAAATATGAAAAAATTCCATAAAATTAACCACCTTTAAAAAAGAAAATGCATTGATGACAGTGCAAGATCAGTTGTTTAATTCATTTCACATTTATGAAGCATCATTGGGATATTGGTAGTGCTTTTTTTTTTCAATTTCTTTCTTAACCCTTTCCCTCGTAGAGGACCCCATGAAAGACCTATGCGAACAGCATAAAACCAGATCAGCCTGTGAGTAATCCTCAGTGGTCCTGGAAATGGGGATTTTATAATTAAATTTTGGGTAAGGTTTTAACTGTTTTTTTTCTGCAGATCAGGCTTTATGGGGTTTACCTATTGAGTGCGTCAAAATGAGTCTGTATGAGGGAAATGGTAAACAAGATATGCATGTTAAAACCAATCATATGGGACTCCATTTTAAAGGACAACTACCTAGAACATAAACTTTAACATTAACCTGTCTTTAGTGGTCAGTCAAGGGAACAAGAGAAAGGGGCTGCTTAACAGAGGTGTCACAAATTGAAGTTTAAATATATAAAAAAAAATGCAACAAAAACTGACCGTTAAATGCGGGTTGACCACTTAGAACGGGTGTTTATAGTTTTAACTGTATTTTGATTCACAGAAACACATTTCTACATAACTTCCTCAGATACATCAGAAATACTTGGTTTTAGTTTTATAACAGTACTGATTTGAAATGCAAAATATACCACATTATTAAAAATTTATCTTTAAAGTTTGGTCTTTTAAAGAAGAACAGTTTATGACCACATCAGCTTTAATAATTGACATATTATACAAGTTAAGGGGATTTCATAATCTAGGGCCAAAGGTTCATTCACTTCCTTTTTTTTACCATGACTTACATGTAGATTTTTTTCCTTTTGTGCAGCATTTACTTCTTTTTAAGGGTGTAGTATTTTGTCTTTTTAGTTGCTTTTTGAAAATGTATTCTTATTTTTAATTATTTATCGCACAATTTTTATTAATATATCTTGCCATTAACTGAAATGAGGTATGTAGTTCCAAGAAATTATTTTTTACATATAGTGGAAATTGAAAAGTGAAGGTTTTATTTGGGGGAGTAATTGTTATATTATGTAAAGAAATCGGCTGAAGATTGTCGATCATGAAATAATCTTGTTTGTAGAATGATCAAACTACAGATATAACTTCAAACCTTAAGAAAAAGCACGCAGAAACATAATAAACTGATTACCATATTTAAAATTTTTTGATACATGTTTTTTTTTTTTTTTTTACACAGTGGATTTGTAACATCCCTCAAGGTTTTGGGATTGGGGTACTAACTTTAGCTTCCCCTCTGCGGGCAGTGTTTATATAAACTGAACCATGGTGGACCATGCTGGATTATTGTTATATGACTAACCACTTCTTTGTAATAAAGATCTTTAAAAATTAATTTCTGTTTCATTTATTTCATTTCCCCGTATTGTTCTGGGGTATTGTGACCTTTCCAGGCAAAAAATGTACTGGTCCAATCCAAGACCTGTAAAAATTTGCAAGGACTTGTTTCCAATTTCATATGTGGGAAAGGGGGAATCCTGCTGGTTTGGGGTGATAGTTATAGTTTATCACAACATGCTCAGGTGAGCTATAAGGATCCCCTCATCTGTCATTGTCCATCATGCTTCATCCATTGTCAACAATTTGCTTTAAACTACATCTCCTCTGAAACTACTGAGTAAGATAATTGAAACTTGGCATGGATCATCCTTGGATAAACCTCCACAAAATTGCTAAAAAAAAATCATCCATGCAGAACTCTGGTTGCCATGGAAACCTACAAAATTTTATTTGAAAAATTTCAAAATTTTCCTGAAACCAATGTCAAAATTTAATTTTCTTTGGCACAAAGGGGTCACCTAATAGTGCTCTACCATATTGCTAAAGTGAAGTTGACCTCTTAAAAAATGAGGCCCCTAAGGGGTTGGCTAATTACCTTATATATACTCTACATAGAAAAATTAAAATCCTTCTACTATGAAGCCAATGGTCAAGTTTTAATTTTATTTAGCACAAATGGTTACCTCATACTGTCTACCATAATGCTAAAAAAGGTGATCCTTGAAAATAAGGCCTAGAGGGTCAGCTAGTTCCTTAATACTCTAATAAAAAAATTGTAAAATTCTTCTGTGAAACCAATGGTCAGAATTTAATTTCATTTGGCACAAATGGTCACCTTATGACTGTCTACCATTATAACTAAAATAAAGTTGATCACTTGAAAAACAATTTACATAGGAGGTCGTCTAGTTTCCTTATATATCCCATAAAACTTGACTAATCCGACACCTGATATATCTGACAACCTGCCATATCTGACAGCGTCCACTGGTACTAAAAAATTCCTCTTATGTTCTATATGTTTAATCCCCGATTTTACGACACCTGATGTATCCTTATCAACAGTGCTTGTTGGTCCAGAATTATAAATGGTGTGTATTTCACACTTGCTTAACTGACATCTTTAAGATCTTTGTTCTTGTATTCATGTATTTTCACCCTTTCCAGATTGAGCTTAAACGTTTGCGCTTTTGGGTTTAGACTTAAGATATAATTGTACGAAATTATTGAAAGTCGTCTGCATAATTAGAAACACAATTGAACTGAAATCATAAATAAGTAAAATTTTGTCGTATTGTTGTCTTAAAAAATCTTAAAATAATAGACCAGTTTTTAACTTTTAATACTCATATTCTATTTTAAGCTTCATTTTATTGTTTACCATTGCTTGTTTTCATTTTTATTAATAAAAGTGTTTGAGTGTCTACTAATAATATTATATTTCATAGGAACCAATGATATAACATTGGAGGTTGGAACTTGATTTAATGACATCCTGCTTTTTCAACATAATCAACTAGTACCAAGCAATGTTGGATAAGTCGGGTTTTACTGTAATAGAAAATAAAAAATATTCTCCTCTGGAAGTAGTGTTCAGAATTTAATTTTTGTTTTGAACCAAAGATTACCTCAAAGGTTTCATGCCATAATTGCCTGAGCATTTTTGATCCATGAAAATGAGCCTATAGAGATTGACTAACTTCAGTAATCTTTGTATCTGAACTGAATCTCTGCTGCGGAAGAAACCCGGTAAAATCAAGTGACTTGAATTGTTTAAATAAGGATTTACTCTGGTGAGCAATCATAGGCCATATGGCCCTCTTGTTTTAGTCAAGATTGCTGCTGTTTGCATGTTTTTTTATGTTGTTGTTTTTTTTCAACTTTAAATTGATGATGTCTGGATGGGCATCAGGTTTCGTCAGGCATCGGGCGTCTGTTCAGATTGACCTTTCTTTTAACATTTAATCTGCTATAACTACTTTGATCTTCATTGGATTGCTTCAATAGTTGGACAGTTCCTGAAGTGGATGGACTTTTACATTATGCAATTGACCTTTGTGACCTTGACCATGACCACTGACCTACTTTTGATGAAAAAAGCAGCATCTGGACAAGTTCACCTTTTGGTTCATCTACTGTAACTTCTGTGTGCTTCATTGGATTGCTCCAATATTTGGACAGTTGCTTAAGTGGAAGGACCTCTTTATTATGCAGTTGACCTTGACCTTGACATTTTTTTGGATAAAAAACAACAACAACAAAGAAACGGCCAAAATACCAGGTTTTGTTTGTTTTTTCCTAAGTGGCTCTGTTAATATCCCATGAAGAGGTTCTATTAGTTTTCACTTAAAGGGGTCTGTTATTTTTCCCTAAAGATGCTCTTGTTAATATTCCTTAAAATGCAGCTAATATTCCTTAAAACAGCTGCCCTTTTGGGGCTTTGTTAATTTTCCTTAAAAGTCTCTGTCAATTTCCCCTAAAGAAGCTCTGTTAAATTTCTCCCTGCCATGAACCCCAGAGTGAAATAGCATTACATGCTCTTCATTTTGATTTTGATTGACATTAATTGTCTCTTCCATAAGAGTTTCCATTTTCTGGCATAGTGCATAATTATAAGAGTACTTTTTAATGTTTTGGAGCTCAATTAATTCCGAGTTATGAAGGATCAGCTGTATGCTGACATTTGCTCTGACAAGCTATGCTGATATTAGGATAGGCATCATTCCTGCTGAGTATAAAGGTTTATGTGATGTGAAAAATTATATTTCTTTTGATTGAGTAATTTATATTACCATTCCTACAAAGCTATTTGGAACCAACAAATGTTTATCTGATGATTGTGATTTGTAATGACCTAGTTTCAGACAACCAGTAAGTGGTTCAATGTATAAGCCTCAACATGCAGATGCAATTATACCACAGTTTTAATTCTTAGGCATTTTTTAAACCCTTTCCCTCATAGAGGAAACCATGAAAAGACCTATGCGAACAACATAAAACCAGATCAGCCTGCGAGTAACTCGCAGGCTGATCAGGTTTTATGCTGTTCACTGCTCTCAGTGGTCTGGAAATGAGGACTTTATAATTAATTATTGTAAGTTTAACTGTGGTTTTCTGCAGATCAGGCTTTATGTGGTACCTATTGAGTGCGTCAAAATGAGTCTATATGAGGAAAGGGTTAGGTAAAATTTGACCTTGTTTATAACATGGAGATGACATTGATTATCACAGACGATAGACACAATTATAGAATCTCTGATGACTGTCTCAGCACAAAGTACTGTCCAACCCTGGAATCACAAGGAGGATTAACATAAATTGTAACTTGTTACCCTATTGACAAAAAAAAAAGAAATACGTTTAACACTACAGTCATGGCTATTCTTAGAGACAGACACAGGACAATACAATGGGAAGGATCGGGGAAACTGAACAGAGAACTTCCAGAATGTTAGTGCTGGCAGCCTAATTAAAGTTTAATTCCACAATGTATGGTGCAGGAAACCACCCACAGCACCCCCATGTATGGAAAAGTGATTTTTTTATCCTTTTCTTAAGAAACAATTCAGCTGCATTTATTTCCCTTCAGATAGTATGAAATTTTTATTTGCTGTGGGGGAGACAACCAAATATAGCAGATAGAAATTTTGTTTATTTTGGGTTTTAAAATAGTTAATGAATGTACAAAAATTATGAAACTGCTTTTGTCAAATTTATATTTCTAAGCCAGCAGTGATCTTTTTGATTGTCAACTTTTTGTTATTATAATATATTATAATATTTATATATTATAATAGATTGTTCTTCATCAGATTTGAACTATTCTTGGATCCTATATATAGCGGCACTGTATATTAGATCCTTATTCAGTTATTTTATAAGCTTAACATTATTTATACTTTAGTTGTTATTTCAGTTCCTTTAGGAATGGGATTTGACTTAATAGAAATCCCCATGTCTGTCTGTCTGAGTCACTTTCATGGCACAGCTTAAAACGTAAAACTATGACATTTTAAGCTCATATTTTTCACAATGATTGCCTACAGCAGAGAATGTCCCATGATCTTGACTCAAGGAATGTACTCAAGGTCACAGCTAAATTTTGTGTCGGGCCCTTTTTATAATCCTTTGACATTAAAAGTTCATGTTTAACCATTTCCCTCAATAGACTCATTTTGACGCATCAGTAGGTACACAAAAAGGGCCTGATCTGCAGAAAGCCACACTTAAAACCTTACCAATTTAATTACAAAATCCTCATTTCCAGACCACTGAGGAGCAGCGAACACATAAAACTGATCAGCCTGCGAGTTACTCCAGGCTGATCTGGTTTTATGCTGTTCGCATAGGTCTTTTCATGGTTTCTTCTATGAGGGAAAGGGTTAACACAAAGGTGTTCATGACTTTGACCAATATGATATCACGCATCAATTTAACTACTAAAACCTATAAAAATCTTAATATTTGTTGACATTAAATTTTGTTGATTATATATACCTAAGGGAATTTCAGGGGTACTTTTATTTGAGGATCTTTGTTCTAAAAATTTGGGTCTATATAAGAGACAAGTTTTCGTGGGATTAATATCTTGGATAAAACCAAAGGTTTCTGGTTTTTTGTTTGAGGCTGTAGGGGCCCCTAAATCCCTCATCTGAGTATGGGATTACCCAAGGAACATCTGTAAGTCTAAAACATTTTATAATCGGGCCCAGTAGTTTTGAAGGAGATGATTTTTAAGTTTTTCAAAATTTCATTTCTTTCTATTAGCCATGAAACCCGGAGTTCTACATGAATCAGGTTATTTTTAGAAACTTTTGTGAAGGTTCACCCAAGGATCATCCTGCCAAATTCAATCTAATTCTGTCCAGGGTTTCAGAGGAGATGTGTTAAAGTTTCACTATATACATAGAAGGCAAATTAGCCCGCCCCTGGCAGCCATGTTTTTTTAGGGATCGGAATAATTTTAGCATTCTTGGTAGATGGTTACCAAGGACTCTGTACCATATATTTTGAAATCTGGCCAGTAGTTTGATGATGATTTTTAAGTTTTCAAAAAAAAAAATCTGTTGCCATGGTTACCAGAGTTCTAATGGATCAAGTTTATTTTAACATCTTTTGTGATGGCTCACCAAGGATCATCCCTGCCTAGTTCAATCAATTCTATGCAGAGGAGATGTCGTTTAAAGCAAAATGTTGACAACGCCAATGCCCGATGACGGACGACAGATGCAGGGTGATCCTAAAAGTCATTGAATTTTTTTTTTTAAATGGGGCTGTTTTTCGTTAGACTTTGGGGTAAGGGTCTTTTGAAGGTCAGGTCATCTTGCAGGTAGGCTCATCAAGGTGCATGCACCTGTGATTTTTGGAGACTGTAGGTGGAAGACTTCCATGTTATGGTCAAGGTTAAAGTTTTGTGACATACAGACAGACAAAAACAATATGCCCCCTGAATCTACGAGGTGGGGGGGGGGGGGCATAAAAGTTAACCATCTAGACATGAAATTGTCCTAAAGAAATACTTCACATGAGTTTGTGCATCATTCAGATGATCTGAAAATGAGCGCCAGGGAACACATCCTTTTGGGAAGAAAATGGACATTTGAGCCATTTGTATAATGGGGTTATTGTGAGAAGTTGCAGAATTTGGAAGCAGATCAACTGATTTTCTCAGATGGGACAGGATCCATCAATAAAAGTTCTGCAGATTAAAAAGCAACATCAATATGTGAAATTTTTATGATCAATGTCTTTCTCGAAAGCTAGCAAAAAACTATTTCCAGGAGTATTCGGAGAATGCGAGACACTGCTGAATCTCGTGGTTATGACCATTATCTTCGTTTCTTTGCTCCAGCCGTAACGTACTTGAATACAGTCTGGATATTATAATTGCTCACTTTCTTGATGTTCATATCTTCCATGACTAGACACTGATTTTTTGGACTTTTTTTTTCAACAAAAGTATTAAAAAAGCATTAGCCAACCACTTTAGTGAATATTACTGAATGTCCAAAAAAAAATTTTTAAAGGGAATATTTACTTCTTTACATTTATAGACCATGGAAAAATCCATACCATCATTTCATGCTTGACCTTGAAGTGATTTTCATTTGCAGACACACCCCCTCTGAAATAGTCCTAGACAATAATGCACCTAAAAAATGCCCAGGAGTGGGGATGGGGGCATACACAGGCATTGACTGAGGCCATTTCCAGTAGGAATTTTGACATACAATATGGTACCGAGTTCTGGGAAATTGACTAAGGCTCGGATATATGTGGGGTTTTAAACAAAATCCAATGCCCAAGGTAGGGATTCAGACTCTAAAAAATAAATTAAAGGCAATAATGTATAAGAATCTCTGTATAAATTAAAATGTACACAGAAGTAATAAACGGGTATTCCAAGATTTAAAGCAATATCTCAAAGAGTTCAGTAGAAAAGTAGTTAGTAAAAAAAGATTAATCAAGTCAGGAAAGTGGCATAATAATGTCCCAAATCAAAGAAAGAGTTATGTACTCTGCCATGTACAAGTAGAGATGATGGTCATAAACGGGTATTCAAAGTTTCAAGGCAATACCTAAAAGGGATTTAGTAAAACTACTTAAAATTCATAATCATGACAGAGTTATGTACTCTTGCCTTACCCCAACATAGGTATGAAATTTTATGTTTTTAATTTGAGAGACACCCTGGAAAGAAATTGGAGAAAATAGCATCAAAAGGGCCCCTAAAAATGCAAAAATGTTTTTGGGAAAAGTTACTGTTTCCACTGGTTGGTCTGAATATGATAAACGCATTGTGAAGTTTGAGGAACATCCATTGAGTAAAAGTGGAGATAATGGCAATGTTAAACAAAACTTTAACATTTCTTTGGGACGTTTTTGCTGACGCCGGTGACTACAATAGCTCATACTATTCTTAAAAAGAGGGCCATGATGGCCCTGAACGCTCACCTGAGAAAAATTGCCCTCAATGTCAATTATTATATTATGAGTCATAGTGAATACATAATCTATGCAGAAGTACAGCAAGATCATCAATCCAACACAAAAACGTACCTGCCATCCAAAATTTGAAAACCATTGCTCTAATAAGTCTATATAAAAACAAGTGACTCCTTGGAAAGGAGCCAATTTTGACCCCAGGGCCATGATTTGATCAAAATTGGGTAGATGTTTCACCAAATATCTAAACTCTAGCCTTGTGGTTTCTGATAAGAAGATTTTTCTTGTTTTTCTCTTAATAAGTCTATGTAAAATCTAGTGATCCCTGGGGGGCGGTAAATTTTGACCCAAAGGCCATGGTTTGAACAAACTTGATTAAGGCCTACTAGGCCATGTTTTACACCAAATATCTAAACTCCAGGCCTTGTGGTTTCTGAAAGATTTTTTAGTTTTTCTTATATAAGTCTATTTAAAATCAAGTGACCCCTTGGGGGCAGAAAATTTCAACCCAGGGTCATGATTTAAAAAAACATGGTAATAGCCCATAAGACAATGCCACACTCCAAATATCTAAAAACCCCGATTTTTCTAGTTTTTCTTATATAAGTCTATGTAAAATCAAGTGACCCCTGGGCAGGGGCCCTTTCAACCCCAGGGTCATAATTTTAACAAACTTGGTAATGGTCCATAAGACAATGCACACACCTAGGGCCTTTTTGGTTTCGAGAAGAAGATTTTTAAAGATTTCACTTTAAAAAATCTATTTTTTGCTCCTGTGACCTAGATGTGCAATGGACTGGAACCATTTTAACAATTTTTGGTAGAGCTTCATGCAAGGAACGTCACAGGCAATTTTCATCAATTTGGCCAGTGGTTTCGGAGATGTCATTTTTTTTAAATTTATTTATTTTACGTCGATTAGGAAACAAGTTCTAAAATTTATAGTCCCTCTCGACGGTTCCTGGGTTGGACCAGTACTTTGCGCCTGGGAGATCGTGAAGAATTCTTGCCTCCAACTGGGGTTTGAACCCACAACCTTCGGATCCCTAATCCGATACGTTACCACTGGACCACGGCGTCATTTGAAATAATTGTGGACATGGACGATGGATGGACGCCGGACAGCCATTGTCCATATGCACATGTCAGGTGAGCTAAAAAGTCAAGCTAAAAATGTCAATTCCCTAGGTTAAACCTGACTCTTTCTACAAAGGTGATTTAAAACCCCCAGTAAAGGGAATGCAAGTGTAGAGCGTGTGTGATGCTATGAATGAGACCTATGTAGCCTCCACTTCTATGAAGCAGGGTTTAAAATAAACTCAGTAGATTGATGAATTGGGCACTTGCCTTTTCCCCAAAATGCAAAAAAAAAAATTAAAAAAAAAAAAAAAAAAAAAATTTTATTCATTGTTCCTTTGGTTCTTTAAGGTTTTAAACATTTTAACTAAGAATGTGCTTGGCAACCCCAACCATCAAAAGCAGGGGGAATGTTGGCAACATGAAAAAACAAGAACAAGTTTTTTTTGCTAACCATCAACATTTTTTTTTATGATTTGTACTCTTACAGACATCCTCTAAATGGATAAAGAAAGGAAGCATTTTGTAAGAAACAGCCATCTTAGTTTCATCAAATAAACCAAAAAAAATCTATTGCAGTTTGACTGAGAGTTTTCTATACAAGGAAAAAAGTCAAATCAGTGCTGTATGTCCAAGCAAGGCAGAATTGTAAAAAGAAGCTTCAATTCTGTCTTCAACAACGACCTCCCATTTCCTTGAAGCCTGACTTGCGGTCTAAGATTGGCTGTTTCTTAAAACCAACGCTTTAAAATATACTTCTTGTACATCATTTAAAAATGTAATCACATGTGTTTACATACATCTAGTCACTGTGAAATAAAAAATGTACATGAAAAATGTCTGCGTTACGGCTAATGGTGATTACATACATACCTGTGAAAGGAAATACCAACAGTTTAGATGGTTGTTGAACTCTGTTAATTGGTCAAATTTCATCCCCGTGATTGGGCCCAAAAGGGTTTATTGAGTTCCACATGCAATATCAAACTCAATCTGTTTATTAAGTGTCTATTTCATGATACTCAGGTGTTTCCCCAGGTAAATGTCAAACCGACCTGACTCGCATAACAGTGTATACCTGCACATGATAAAACAGTGGATATGACAGAATGACACAGAAAATGCCCTGGTAATATTGTACACAGTAAATTAAAAAAATGTCTGTATCCCCTTTTAATCCTGCTTTATTTAACCCTGTTTATTCATGAACAGCTCTAATCATTTCATTGGTCTAAATTTACCAGTATATTTATACAAACTTGAAGATAAAGAAAAATGTGACACGCCCTCTCCGAGGCACTAACATATAGATTCATAGTGTGGGACGTCTCATGGTTAGTATGTTTCTCTCCAGGAATGATGCACTAGAATGCTTCACCTTGTATATCTATTAGCCTGATGGGCCTTGACACTAAGGGCTACACAAAATATGCATCCTTGATATTCTGATGCTGTGTATAATTATTAATTGCACAATTTATTAATGATAACTCTAAATATCAAACCCCTGATCACAAATACAGGCTTAATGTTTTAAAGCAAAAACTGTTTCAAAAAAATTGGCTTAACACCAGGCTTAATACCATACAACTATTTATTTCCCTTAATAGATCCAATCACCAGACAACCAATTACCAGTCTCAAAAGTGTGAAGCTTCATACAACATGTCTTGGGAAATCTATTTCAGAAAATCATCGCCAAACCCAAACTTTGTCCCCCTAGGTTTAAGTGATGTAAACAGTGGAATGTACAGAGGATTTTCTAGCTGTTCCAATATTTTTCCCACAGAATTATTCATAATGGGTTTGGAGTATAACAAAATTACCCTTTACCTCTACAGATGTGTTTCACTGCCAACCCAGACCCAGATTAAACTGATCTTTCATTGACTTGTATGATCAGGGTCTCCAATGTCTGCCATTAAATACTGTAGCTCAGATTTACATAGTCTGCAGAGCAAAGAAAAGCCATTTTCTTCTATACAAGTTCAGAAATTAATTTCCAAGTCTTTAATTTGTCATGAATATTCATGAGGTAAAGGGTTACTTACAGAATATATAGGAAACCTTGCGTCAGTATAAAGATCATTGTTAAACTTAACAAAGGAGCTATGGCGAGAAACTATGGAAAACAGAATATTCATTTTAAATATATTGCTAAATTTTTAGTATAATAATGTCTCATGTAACACAGTTCTAGTAAGCTGTCAGTGATCAAAATCAAAACTTAAGATAAATGGTAGATGGAATGAAGGGAAAGATGTGAGATTACTTTAAATGAGATTAAAAAGGGTAAAAAAAAACTGACTTGCATTGAAATAAAAAAAACCATCTCATCTTGCAAATGCCTCAACTCAAATTTGGAATATCTAGAACTCCTTATGTACTGACCTAGAGGATAGAAATGTTGCATACATGTAATTATAAGCATGCTTTTGCAGTAAATGGTTTCAAATCATCAAATTCTCTTATACAGAAATGACTTTTTTGGGTTGAGGAAAATCCCAGTTTGAGATATTACATGATAAGCAGGCCTGTATGGTCAAGACGGACACTAATATTTTGCCCATGTGATCCTCAGCATGAATCTGTACACCAAACATACTGACTAAATAAAGTTAGACAATTATAAGATGATAAATACATGGGACTAGAAAGCCATGAAGACAGGTAAAAATAAAAGTCTAGATGTAAAAGTTTGAAAAATAGCAAAAACAAGACTTGGATTTCCATCTCTCACAAAAACACTGAGTGAAACACAACCACTGAAAATAAATATGTGAAATAAATATCTCTTAAATTCTGAACCCTATTATAATCACAAAATATCATGAACTAAATATTTAATATCTCAATAACAGATCAATATTGTAATTCAAAACATCTGAAATACATGTTTCATGTCTAATAGGAAACAAAACCTCATACCATTATGCATTCACAAAATGAGCATCAGAATTAAGACAACACAAGAGTAAATTAAGGGGCTATTTTACCCAGAAATAGCCTAGTTCATCATAGGCCAGTAAATCAATTTCACATAAACTTGAGTAAATATTAAAGCAACAAAAATATAAATCAAAGATCTATAGCATAAAACAAATATATAATTATTTTTCATGTAAAGTGTAGATTTCTCTTTAGTATATATAATAATCATAAAGCCATGGATTTCTCATGGTAGACGATACTAACGTATATATGCAAAATATCTATACAATGTCACATGTTTCTTTATGTATCAATAGACTATATACAACAAACAAAAGGAATGTTGTCAAACCACATATGCAGAATGGTGACAATTCCATCAGTGAGTGCCAAAGTGCTGTATGTCACAGTGGAGATTCAGCTGTAAATACACCAGTCCTGCATTCACTTCTCACCATGTAGAAGTATGGTCCCAAACCAGCAGGAATGAATGAAGGAAAAAAAATCAAAGACAGAGAAAGAACAATGACTGACACATGGTAGGAATGGATAGGTAAACATTTCCTGGAACGTATCTGTAGTATGGGTGCACTCATCTAGCTGCGTGGAAAAAAATTTCAGGCTTCAGTTGTGTTTTTAGCACTGAGCCCATAGCTTTTTTAAAATAATGTAGCAGATCCTCTACTGGGCATGCAATGTAAATCAGTGGTTTTGCATTGATTTGCATGGATTTCTCACCAAGATGGTGCAAGTGAACTGATATATATAGGATATATTTATATCTCAGAACATAACTTAAAAATCCAGGCTGAAATCTCTTTATTGTTTTGGTCTGTTCTTAGCCGCAAAAAGGGGTTGGTAAAAAAGATCTTTTTGTTTAAAACAGCCCAAAAAAACTGACTCAAAATATTATTTTGCCTTTTGCACCTGAACAATATTTCCAAATTTCCATGAAATTTTGATGAACACTGGCCCTTTCAGTTGTGTGTGGAATGATCGGAAGGAGCAGGAGGTACAGACTGCCTGCACAGTCAACGTTATTATATTAACCGGGCTATACGCACCTAGTGTATCCAGACAACGCACATGCACACCTTGCAAACACACTAAACCCCATTAACACACATACAAATGGACATACACTAACCTGTGTACAACAATTTTCGCAAAAAAGACTATTTTCACACATTCATAAAATGAATAATTAATTAAAAGTTAAAAAGTCCTTGAACTAACAATTTCCAGACAATGAATATGTTTTGAATGTCTTGTGTCTCCCTCATAGATAACTAACAGTGATACAAGGGAGGATCCAGACCTTATGATGGAAAACCTACAAAAGGTTTTAAAGTAGCATAACACAGGATATGCCTTGGGAAGTTACTTGAAAAATGATCTGGCTTCATGCTGTTAGCATTCACTAACATTATGTATAGACTCACATTTGCATTCTTGCTTCATATTCTTTATTTCATACCAGGAAAGTCATGCAAAATTAAAGGTCCACAATTTTTTCCATCAACTTTTTACACCATAAATTGCAGACAAGCTTAAGAAGATGCTAACACAGTTACAGAAAATCCATTACAATTATGTCTAGAATTTTCATCATTTCCGTACCCTGTCTCATCAGAGAGGAAGTTTCTTCTGGCTGGGAAGATTTCTTGAACAGTTAAGACAAGTGCTATTGATTTCTGTAGAGACTTTCACTCTGCCCTCACAAAACATACCATGATATATATCACCCTCCACCACACATAAGTACTTTATATGATTTAATCTACACAATTCTAGCTTAAAATTAGAAAGTATCAACAAAAATGACAACATTCAATTAACATATTTGAGAGCCAACACTGGGGTATATATTGCAAAAGATTCCAACATCACAGCCCACAGTATCACACAGCTACACACTACCTTATGCATGACAAACCTCTATATCAAAAGCACTGTTTAGCAACAACCATGTGTTACTTCAGACCCTTCACTCAAACCATTAAAATCAATCACATCTAAATATTCTGTCCAGTATAGTGCTAGATACTGGTAGAATGGACACAGTTAAACCCGCCTTAAGGAAATCTGGTATATAGGTTTCTTGCTCAAGAGGGCACCCCTTAAAGTCACATATACTGACCAAATCTAGGCAGCCCCCGCCTTAAACAGCCAAAATGGCCACTTCCCCAAAATAGCAGGTGGCAGTAGAAAGATCTTGTAAAAGTTATACAACATCATTTTATCTGATCTAGTTTTTGACTAATGGCATAGGGTTAAATTGGAATATTCCATATAAAGACACCTATCCCCTTTCTAAATTGACACAGATGTGCCATGCATAAGGACTGCTGGACACTGAGGGCATTTACATGTCATCACCAGAACATACAAACTTAACATTATTCCTAAAATCAAGTAAAACATACCAAAAAAAATCACCTTTTCCAAAAAATCATGTGATTGTTTTTGTAATAAATGGCTAAAATATTGTACAATTCTATTTAGTTCAATGCACACCTACATTCAATACATGCTTTAATAAAATAGAACTAGATCAAACTGTTCATGAAATGCAATCACTATGTGAAGTACGGTTGGAATGTTCATTGTAAAACGTTTGCTGGTCTCCCTCAGAAAAGAAGTTAGAGGCAAAATATATAAGTAGACTATGTATACAGATGTGAAAAGTAACTCCTGCATACACATAGATTAACAACATTTTGCCACGCTCAGAAATTGGTTAATCTATTCAATGAAGAAAATGATGAACGTTGTATCTACAATTTTTCAATCTAAATACAATTTAGCTTTAGCTATTCTATAAATGTATGAATAGTTATCAGGTACTTGAAATTTAAAAATCTTTTTCTTCATAAAAAAATCCCAACATATTAAAAAGGCCCTTTTTTCCCCTCAAGATTTTATTTTTGACACATTTCCCAAACTTTCCTTTCACTTTTTCTTAAAACATCCTCAAAGCCTAAAAGGTTCATGATGCTATTTCCCTATATGGAAGAGATACAGGAGAGGACAAGTCCAACACATGTCCCCCATGTGTCTGTACGATGTACCAGTTTATTACACACGTGTACACGAGTAGTACGTATCCACCAGATGAGGACGAGGAGATGACGCGTTTTGACATGATGTGATTTTGCGCTACTAACACTGGCAGCTTTGGGGGCTTGTGGGTTGGGATTCTCCGTAAGCCGCGTCCCCCTTTTCCTGGCTGTTGACCAAGTTGGGTCCGAGTCCCAAACTCTCTGACATCTTGTCACAAATAAGTCGACCAGTCGCTCGAACACAGCCTTTTACGTTGATGTTCTCCTTTGCAGATGTTTCAAAGAATTCAAGACCTGAAAGAAAAAAAAAAAATTCAAATCCCTCTTTACTATGCAAAATAAAAGTGATATTTTCTTTTATTTTATGGTAAGATATCCCAGTATGCCAAAAGCATATTCAAAAGAACAAAAAAGATGTGAGATACTATAAAGATACTTGATGATAACAATTGTATTGTTTTTTTGGGGGGGGGGGGGGGGGAATGAAAGGCCCCTTCAGAACCCAAATTAAAAAGGGAAGGATATTTAAGCTGTCATATTAAGTGGTTAACATAACTTAATGAGAAGCGAACTTTAACCTTTTGGGAAAAATGTCAACTATCGTGCATGTGCCAAATCCATTATTTGAGATGTACTGGTATGCCTGGTAACAACTTCATCTCTTTCATTTTCCACTCCCACTTCGGGTGAAGAAGCCAAGAAAACAATAACAATTTGGCAGCATGCAAACAGCATTTAAATGCAATGACAAGTTCTGGAGAAGATATTTAAGTAGGAGGAAAATATTCCTCCATATATATTATCCACCATACTTACTTAATAGAAAGACAGTTTAACTGTGCTTGCAATGGTAGCAACATGTAAGGGACATTGAATCCATTTGTTGAATATAAAGATATTCTTTAAATTTGTTAAAATGGAACAGCAACCATTGACACTGTGATTCTCCATAAAAAGTGGTGGTGTAGTTTAAGCTCCACCAAAATAATGTTGAACCAGGCAACTTTACTTCACACTGAAAATGTTTAATCATGTTTTATTACAAATCAGATCTTTTCAAAGCATGAAGGTGTTGGTATTTTTTTTTATAAATCAATCACTGACTTACAAAATAAGTGTAACTTTAGCAAAGTTTGTTGGGGTTTAAACGTCCCCCCAACAGTATTTCCCATTTCATTTGGAGACGATGTCTATTTGAGACAGATAAGTGCTGCCCCACTGCAGTATCATGCTGTAGACATGTGGCATGATACCACACACAATCACATTTTCCTGACACTGGGCCAACCAGTCCTGCAATACCCTTATATGCTGAGCGCCAAGCAAGGGAACTATAACAGTACATTTTTATGACTTTGGTATGTCACGGATGGGGATCAAACCCACAACCTCCCACTCCTGAGGCAGACGCTCTATCCCCTCGGCCAGCAGGGACGGTTAATTTATTAATTACATAGATAATATAAGTAAAAATTTACTGAAAGGAGTATACCAAGGATATATACACATAGCACTGTTTTCACACTAAAAACTGATTTTACCAACACATTTTACAACCAGCTGTATCATAACTCTCTTTCATGACTTATCCAATTGCAAGCCCTGTTTACTGATGTATCAGTATAATTAAAACAAAAATTTGTCCCCTATTAATTGTTTTACTGAACCCCAATTAAGGCAACATAACTGAGGGACTGTCTGTAGCGTGCCTTTAACTGTTTCCCCAATGGTCTCTATTTTTCCTATCCTTAAAACCAATATAGACAAGCCTGACACTTGAGAAGACTACAATAGAAAAATTTCTTCAGACATCTGAAGGTCTTCAGTTTCCAAGACCAGAAAATCATTTTGGCATCGGCCATTCCTGTAGGAAGGTCACAAGGGTGAGTGCAACTGAACACCCAGAGTTTTTTGTGATGTTTATGACAGCCTTGATGATGTGATAATTGAGGATTGTCACTGGGAAAAAAGGTCAAAACACACAGACATTAATTCTGTATCTCATAATTACGGGTTTCATTCTGATGCATTGGTAAACACGGGGGGACATGGACGAGGATCAGTCTAAATCAGGGTCTCCATGTTTTCTCAAAAAATATTGTATTATCATTTACAAAATCTGCTTAGCAAAAAAAAAAATCCACTATTTCATATCCCAGTACAATTTTATGTTAAAAAATCTAATATTCATCATGTCCTAATTTTTGCATTTAATATTCATAAGGTAAAGGGTTGACCAACAGCTGAGTAATTGGGGCCATAACCCAAAATGACTAATATCATCTACATGAAACAAATTCTAAAAGAAAAGATCCATTTGGTTAATATGAAACAATATCTCAGAATCTCTGGAAGATAGAAAATTTCTTTGATTTCTCACATAAGTAATTGTAGCATAAACCTCATTTGCAAAATATATGTTATACTGGTAATTAACTTCATGAACTGGGCAAACCAAGGGAAAATTTAAATAACTGAACTCCCTTGTCAGGGCGAAAATACCCCAGCATGCCCTTTGTCGAGGTTTTTTAAAAAATATGAAAAGGGGGGTTACGTTCTTTGGACTGCATTTCTCTTAATGAGATCTATCCACATTGAATTTTAATTTTGAATTTTATTTTTTTTGGTTTTGGCCCCAGACAAAAATTAAGTATAAAAATTTAAAAAGGGGCAATAGCTCCAAAATTAGCAACAGAAGTTATGGTTCTTGGCACTGCACTCCCCTAACTAAAATCTATCCCCTATGAAGTTTATCTAATCCCTTTTATATTTTTGAGTTATTGCCGGACAAAAATTAAGTATAAAAATTTAAAAAGGGGCAATAAATCCAAAAAATGCGACAGAGAGTTATGTTCTTGGCACTGCACATCCTCAATGAGATCTATCCACATATGAAGTTTCATCTTGAAGCTTTTATACTTTTGATTAACGCCCAAACAAAAATTAGTATGAAAATTTAAAAAGGCAATAACTGCAAATTACACGATAGAGATTTTATGGTTTTTGTCACTGCATGCCCCTAAATGAGATCTATCCCATATAAAAGTTTTTCTTGAATGCCTTTTAACTTTTTGAGTTACGGCCCGGACAAAAATTAGTATGAAATTTAAAAAGGACAATAACTCCAAAATTACGCGACAGAGAGTTATGGTTCTTGATCACTGCACTCCCCTCAATGAAATCTATCCATTATGAAGTTTCATCTTGATGCCTTTTATACTTTTGAGTTACGGCCGACAAAAATTAAGTATAAAATTTACAAAGGGGCAATAAACTCCCAAAATTACGCGACAGAGAGTTATGGTTCTTGGTCACTGCACTCCCCCTCAATGAGATCTATCCACATATGAATTTCATCTTGATGACTTTTATCCCTTTTGAGTTACGGCCCGGACAAAAAAACCGAGGACGGACGGACAGACAAGCTGAATCCAGTATACCCCCCTTAAAACTTTGTTGTGCGGGAGGTATAATTACAAAAAAAAAAACATTTTTTTCTAATTTTTTAAAAAATAAAAAAATCATTCAATTTTATAAACAATAACAAAAAATCTCATTGAAAGTGTCACAATTTTTCAAACAATCGAAATATTTTAATAAATCTAAACCTGAAAATCATCTTTTTTCCCCCCTCTTGATAAAAATTTAAAAATGAACGGGAATTTTCTTTCCATCTTAAAGTTTGTCAGGGAAGTCTCCGGGCCCCCTGCAATTCTGAAAAAGGAATGTTTTCTAACATCCAAAAAAAATTGGTTCCTTTTAATAATTGATAGAGAAAGGAAAAGTCACTTCCAGACCTTTTTTTTATTCCCCAAGCCAGAAAATCAGAAAAAAGGGCTGAAAATTTTCTTACATCAAAAGTTGCGTTTTTTTTGTCTGATTTTTGAAAAATTAAAAAATTCTGGTATCACACTTAACTGCAATAATATTATGACTAGAGAAGAATGTGTTAACTCAGTTTGTATAAATGTTGTGACCCCATGGAAATGGGACAACGTATGGATGGGACATAGAATGAGAGGATGGGAAAAAAAAAAATAAACCTGAGCTGTTCTTAAAGCCCCTATGTACTGAATTTTTGGGTTAAACAGGACATTTTGGGATGGAAGGGAAAAGGAAAAACAAAATATTTAATTCCTATCCCCCCTTTTCACTTAAGTATAAACGGGGGTATAACAAAATCTACAGTATGCAGGAAGAGGATTTTTTTAAATGATGCAAGGGGGGTACAGTTCTTTGGCATGCCTTCTTTTTAAAGGGGAACTATCCCATAGGGTTTTCATATTGAAATTTTTATCCTTTTTGAGTTATGGCCAGACAAAAATTAAAAGTAAAAAAAAAATTTAAAAAGGGGCAATGCCCCAAAAATTATGCAACGAAGGTTTGGTTTTTGGGGCACTGACTCCCCCCTCACTAAATCTTCCCCTATGAATTTTCATTTTAAAACCTTTTATACTTTTGATTTTATTGCCGGGACAAAAAAAAAGTATGAAAATTAAAAGGGAATAAACCCAAAAAATAGCGACAAAGTTTATTCTTGGGCCGCACATCCGTCAATGAGATCTATCCACATATGAATTTTTCATCTTGAAAGTTTTTACTTTTTGATTAACACCCCCAAAAAAAAATTTAGTATAAAAATTTACAAAGGACAATAATGCAAATTACAGATAGGGTTAGGGTTTTTTTTGTCACTGCATCCCCCCAAATGAGATTATAATTGAAGTTTTATTTTGACCCTTTATATTTTTTGGTTACGGCCCGGACAAAAATTAAGTATGAACATTTACAAAGGGACAATAACTCCAAATTACGCGACGAGAGTAGGGTTTTTGATCATGCACTCCCCCCCAATTTTAAAATTATCCATTTATGAAGTTTTTCTTGTGCCTTTTATACTTTTTGATTTAGGCCCCGGACAAAAATTAAGTAAAAAAATTTTAAAAAGGGCAATAAACCCCCAAAAATTACGCGACGAGAGTTATGGTTTTGGTCACGCACCCCCCCTAAATGAGTCTATCCAATATAAATTTTTCATTTGATGCTTTTATCCTTTTTGAGTTAGGGCCCCGGGAAAAAAAAAACCGATGGACGGAGGGAAGAAAGCTGAACCAGTATCCCCCCCTTAAACTTTTTTGTGGGGGGGTATAATACAGAAGAAAAACATTTTTTTCTAATTTTTTTAAAAAAAAAACATTCAATTTTATCAACAAATAACAGAAAATACCATTAAAAGTGTCACAATTTTTCAAAAATCTGAATTTTCTAAAAAATTCTCAAACCTGCAATCCATCTTTTTCCCCCTTTAAAAAAAAAATTTAATGAACGGGAATTCTTTTCCCATCTTAAAGTTCTGTCAGAAAAGTCCCCCAAGGTCTCCTGCAATTCTGAGAAAAGGAAGATTTCAACACCCAAAAAAATGGTTCCTGTTAATAATTTGTAGAGCGGGGCAATGTCACTTCCAGCCCTCATTTTTTTCCCCAAGCAGCACATCAGAAAAAAAAAAAAAGGCTAGAAAATTTTACTTACATAAAAAGTTCTTTTTTTTTCTATGTCTTTTTTCTGAAATCATATAAAAAGTTGGTATCCATTAACTGAAATAATTTAGACTAGAGAAAAAATTTGGTTTAACTAAGTGTACTAAATTTTGTGTACACCAGGGAAAATGGGACAGGACTTTAGAGTGGGAAAATGACATGAGGGAGGGGGACAAAACCTGATGCTGTTCTTAAATTCCCATAGTACTGAACTTTTGGTTAACGGGGAAATATTGGATGGCGAGAAGGAACAAAAAATATTTAATTCCTACCAACCCCTATTTCCTTATGTATAAAGCAGGGTATAAAAAAATCTCAGATGCTAGGAAAAGGCTCATTTAAAGTAAAAGGGCATCAGCTGGAGGGCAGGCATGTGAAAAAGTGTCAGCCTATTTACACTCCCGATTAAACCACAGTGTTTCCCTTTAGGGTTCCACTATCACATTTACTCCACTTCCCTGTGCTTTAGGAGTATTTACCTCACTGTGCAGTCAGTTCCCGCCAAAGTCATGGCGCAGAGCATCCCAAAAATGGAGATATTTTCAATCATACAACAGTCAGGGCCATGCGGCAATTTTAATGTTTATATTTTAAATATTTTTTGGGATTTTAAAAATTTCCATATATTCTAAAACAATTTTTTTTAAAAACCCGTGATGATCTAAAAAAAAACATAAAAAAGGAAAAATCAAGACAAATGTTTGGGACATACAAAAACTAGGGTGAAGTTAAAAATAAATTGGACATTTAGATAGCCCAAACCAGGAATATTCAAATTGAGACCCCGCAACTTTACCCTTTAAAACATTTAGTTATTCATGAGGATGGATAAAACTTTGGAAAACATAATTATTTTTTAATTAGGGATAGAGGTGCAAGTTCAATAACTTTAACAGTTTTTTTAAGGATAATTTTGTGACTTTAAATCACTTAGTCTGAATTTACAACCTTTCAATTCGAACAAAAAGTGCAAGTTCAATACTGAACACATCTACAAAAGAAGGGGGGTCTTGAAAACACAGTCCCGGAAGAAGACTTTAAATTTCTTTTTTTTTTTTGATAATTGTATTTTTGTTTACTTGGGGAATACGAGATGCCCCTAAAGTTTCAGTACTGCAGAAACCAGGAAAGAGTTTTAGGTAAAGGCCTCTGTTGCCTTGATGGGTAAAATGGGATTATTAATTAAAAAAAAAAAAGT
>CM037782.1:1925771-1975771 GCA_021229015.1 Solen grandis | reverse complement strand
ATAGGAAAAAATTGAAAAAATCTTCTTCTCCGAAACCACAAGGCCTAGCTTTTTGATTTTTGGTATGTAGCATCATCTTATGGGCCACTACCAAGATTGTACAAATCATAGCCCTATGGTGATAAATGACCCCGCACCAGGGGTCACTTGTTTTACATAGAGTTATATAGGAAAATCTTAAAAAATCTTCTTCCATGAATGCATAAGGCCTAGAGCTTAGATATTTAGTATTAAGCATCATCTTATGGGCCACTACCAAGATTGTACAAATCATAGCCCTATGGTGATAAATGACCCCGCACCAGGGGTCACTTGTTTTACATAGAGTTATATTGGAAAATCTTAAAAAATCTTCTTCCATGAATGCATAAGGCCTAGAGCTTAGATATTTGGTATGAAGCATCATCTTATGGGCCACTACCAAGATTGTACAAATCATAGCCCTATGGTGATAAATGACCCCGCACCAGGGGTCACTTGTTTTACACAGTTATATAGGAAAATCTTAAAAAGTCTTCTTCTATGAATCCATAAGGCCTAGAGCTTAGATATTTGGTATGTAGCATCATCTTATGGGCCACTACCAAGATTGTACAATCATAGCCCAATGGTGATAAATGACCCCACACCAGGGGTCATTGTTTTACATAGAGTTAAATAGGAAAATCTTAAAAAATCTTCTTCTATGAATCAATAAGGCCTAGAGCTAAGATTTTTGGTATGTAGTAGCATCTAATGGTTCATTAGCCCAAGTCTTATCGAATATTTCAAAGTCTTGGCCCTACGGTGATAAATGACCCTGCGCCCAAGTCTTCTCTGAAACCATATGGCCCATTGCTTAGATATTTGGTGTGTAGTATTGTCAGGGGTAAAATGTTTTAGATTAAGTTATATCAGAATCCTTGTCTGTTTAAAAACCTTGATATCAGTTGAAGCAATGGTACTCAGGTGAGCGATTCAGGGCCATCATGGCCCTCTTGTTTTTTAGCTCACCAGAGCACAACGTGTTCAAGGTGAGCTATAAGGATCACCCTGCGTCCGTCGTCCATTGTCATAATTTTGTTTAAAACGACATCTCCTCTGAAACCACTCAGTAGAAATTAATGAAACATGGCATGGATCATCCTTGGGTGAGCCATCACAAAAGTTGCTAAAATAAACTTGATCCATGCAGAACTCTGGTTGCCATGGCAACCAATAGAATTTAATTTCAAAAACTTCAAAAATCTTCTCCTCTGAAACCAATGTCCTTTGGCACCAATGGTCACTTCATAGTGCTCTACCATAATTGCTAAAATAAAGTTGATCCCGTAAAAATTGAGGCCCCTAGGGGGTCAGCTTAAGTTTCCTTATAAATACATGTATACTCTTTATAGAAAATTTCAAAATTATTCTTCTGTGAAACCAATGGTCAGAATTTGATTTTACATTGCACAAATGGTGATCTTATAAATGTCTACTATAATCGCTAAAATAAAGTTGAACATTTGAAAAATGAGGCCCATAGGGGGTCAGCAAGTTTCCTTATATGTTATAGAAAATTTGAAAAACTTTTCTCCTCTGGACTAATGTTCAGAATAATTCTTGTTTTGCACCAATGATTACCTCAAGGTTTCATACCAATAATTGCATTTAGCATTTTGATTCCTTGAAAGTTGAGGCCTCTAGATGATTGACTAAATGAAGACTTTTTTTTTGTCTGAAACTTAAATTTTGCTGCTGCTGAAAGAAACTAGGTAAAATCAAATGGCTTGAATCATTTTAAATAAAATGCATATGTACTCTGTAAATGATGTTCTCTGGTGAGGGATTAGGTCCATATGGCCTTTTGTTTTCTTTTAACCCCTTCCCTCATATAGACTCATTTTGACACACTCAGTAGGTACCACATAAAGCCTGATCTGCAGAAAACCACAGTTAAACCATACCAAATTTAATTACAAAATCCTCATTTCCAGACCACTGAGGAGCAGCGAACAGCATAAAACCTGATCAGCCTGTGAGTTACGCAGGCTGATCTGGTTTTATGTTGTTCGCATAGGTCTTTTCATGGTGTCCTCTATGAGGGAAAGGGTTAAGAATTGCATACACGTTTGAGTAATATACAAAGGTAGAAAGTAATTTTCATCTTTGATTCAAGTAAAATGATTTTGACTATTCACTGCACTAAGTTTCTTATCACCTATTTTTATTTGTAGCTTATAGCTAGTGGTCTGATATGAAGATTTGAGAAAAGATATGAGTTGACTTTTGATAAAGTAATCACAGGTATTTAATTTACAGTCAGATGATCAACTGTTGATCATACATGTCCTCTTTGATCTAAAATGATCTTAATGATCCCTAAATTTGTCTCTTCATCTATTTACCAAGGGGTTATATAATCTCCATGTGAAAAAAAAAAAAAAAAAAGGACAAGGGATTTTTTTTGTTTCTTTACTTAAATAGGAGAAACTCAAGTCAGTGACTTGGTACATGTATACAATACTGATTGGGGAATCCTAGTTGCAGGAAGGTTTGGAAATTCAGGCAGATGTGGGGTGATATAAGAGAAAATATTGTATCTTTAATAATGATGAAATAAGCATCGTTTCTTGGAGAGATGGTAAATAAGGTATAAGAAAGCTAGCTTTTGCATTGCACTTTGTATTTAAAAAAAAAAAAAAAATATTCAGCGCTTGGCCTGTAGCCATCAATAAACAGAGTGTAAAATATATAACCAGAGTTGAAGCTTCAATTGCCTCAATTTACTCATAGTTACCTTAGCTTTATCTTGACAGCTGAAGTTGTGGCTCAGTAGATGGGATAATTTTCTCTGAAAATTTCTCATCTCTTAAACATCTCATTTGGCCAAAATTATTATTGATTGTCCATATCCATTGAGAAATACAGGTTCCATATATATATATGTATGAATGGTTTTCTTTTCAACATGCAATTTTTTCTCTCTTTCAGCAGATTTCAGCAAATTTTAAGTTAAGTGGGAGTTAATTTTTCATGTTATGGCAGATCTTTGCATTTTGAAGATTATTTTAATTCATTGTTAAGAAGTCATTTTAAAATATTTGTATGCTTTTAAAGCTTAGTTATATATCTTTGTAATTTTATTAGCTATTTGAAAAAAATTCTTTGATTAATTGAACTTTGTGTTATTAATCTTAACATAAATAGCTCCTTCCTAACTTTGACCTACTGTCCTTGATACCTGAGTGGTTAGATTGTCCACCTCAGGAGCAGGAGGTGGTTGGTTTGATCCCTGACATTGACATACCAAAGTCTATAAAAATGGCACTGGAATCTCCTTTCTTGGCACTCAGCATAATTATATACAATTTAGTTCCAGGACCGGTATCATGCCACATGTCTATGGTGTGATACTGCAGTGTTACTGTTTCAAGTTGACAAAGTCTCCAAAATGACTGAAATACTGTCAGTGGGATCGACATTAAACCCAACAAAACAAAGAAAATCGCTAACCTTTATATTTAAGAAACATTGATTATATTGAATATTTATTTAGACTATTCTTCGTTATTCCTGAGAGGTTAACATCAGTCCTGGTAACTGGGAGGACATGAGGCAGCACTGTATCTCTCTCATGCAGATAAAAACCCTTAAGGCTGAAATACTAGTGGTGGGATGTTAAACATTAATTTTCTTGATTCAGTATCATGGGTAAAAGTTTTCAGGAATTTTCCTGAACTTTAAAGAATTTCAGATTCCAGATATAAATGTCCTATCAGAATTGGCCACAAACATTTGTCACATAAGTGTCATGTGACAGTGTGTCATATAAGGAGCAAGTGTTGACACATCCGACACCAAGTATGAGGAAGTGAAGGGCCAAATCTTAGAATAGATGGAGATAAACACTGGAGAATTTTTTTGGTAGATAAGGCCCTTGTAAAAAATTGTTGGTTTGCAATTTTGCACTATCTATAATTTTATCAGTGGGTATTTTTACATGATAAATATAACTAATAATGATAAAACATAATGTACATGTATTCATTTTCAGTTTTGGCCATCATTGAAAAATTGTTAGTTTGTAGTTGTGCTACTTAAAATATCATCAATGGGTAGGTAGGTAGATTTATTTGTAATTTTTCTTTTTGCTCACCTGACCACATGTGTATTAGGATCATTGAATGTCGGTCGTCCATCTGTCATCCAAGTTTATTTACACTTTAGACATCTTCATTTCTTAAGCAATTATCTTCAAACTTTATGACAATGTTTATGACCATAATCTCTCAGTCAAGTTTGATTACTTTTGATACCCCTTTTAATAAAATTAAAATTTTTTATTTATAGTTCACCGATATCAGCCAATTTTGTTGGGAGTTATGCCCCTTTTAAATAAAAAAAATAAAAAAATAAAGGTCAGATTTCACATTGTTTTTATACCAGCATCTTCATTTCTTGAGCAATCATCTTCAAACTTTATGACAATATTTATGACCTAAATCTCTTGGCCAAGTTCAGTTATGGCTGATATCGACCAATAAGATCAGGCAATGAAGGCCTGTTTCTTAGGTGAGCAACTTCAGTGCCATCTTATGTATGTATATATTGTTATTAGTTTTATGAAATTATGGGTAGTGCAAAATTTCAAACCAAAATTTTTTTTTAAGACAGCCTGATCTTCCAATCCTTCAGTATATTGTAATATATTGGCGAAAAAGAAATCTACTTTGAAAGTTTAAGATTTTTTAATGATGGCCTCAATTTATTCTCAGTGTTGTTTACATACAATGAAATCATGCAGACTTTTAATAAACTTGGGCGTGTTACAGTTAGATATTGATAAAGGCTTGGGTAGTGTGTACATGTGATTACATTACGTGCGTGTGTGACAGATTGGATCAGAGGTTATCGCAGACTTAAGTGGTACGTCTGTTATAAGCGGGTACTTCATGCTTGCGCAGCTTGTACTTCCTTGTTCGTTTCCATAGGGTTGGTTAAATATGGAATTATATTGTGGCAGCTTTTTCACAATAGTCCATGCCTGTGTTTATTGTCATTTGAATTAATTGCATTTTTTGTTGCCCAATGTTGTAGATATTTGTATGAGGAAAGAATGAGTAACGCTAATGTGAAAGGACCATACGGCATTCGTTTATGGTTTATACTGTAAAATGAGGCAGGAGGTCTACAGTTTGATTTCTAGCATCAACATACCATAATTATTAATAAATTCTTTACCTGTCAGATGAATATTGATGTACAATTTTATGACGTGATGAATAGCACATGTAATTTTCTGATCTTTAAATGGTATAATGAAATAATGAAATTTCTTTGCTATCTAGACTGTAGGATCTGATCTTTAACCCTTTCCCTCATAGAGGAAACCATGAAAAGACCTATGCGGACAACATAAAACCAGATCAGCCTGCGAGTAACTTGTAGGCAGATCAGGTTTTATGCTGTTCGCTGCTCCTCAGTGGTCTGGAAATGAGGATTTTGTAATTATACCCCTGAAACGAAGTTTGGGGGGTATATAGGAGTCACCCGGTGGTCGGTCGGTCGGTTGGTTGGTCGGTCGGTCCAGCGGTCCGTTGCGTTATTGGAATTCAATACAACTTCATGCAATGATCAAGCATATGGAGAGGAAGTGCAGTGCACAAGAACCATAACTCCATCTTGACTTATTACAGAGCTATTGCCCTTTGTTACTTTTCCTTGTCCGGAGCATAACTTGAAAAGTACAAGTTGGATTTCAAAACAATTTCATACATTGGTCAACCACAATATGAGGAAGTGCAGTGCACAAGAACCATAACTCTATCTAGAGTAATTACAGAGTTATTGCCCTTTGTATTTTTTCCTTGTCCGGAGTATAACTTGTAACCTTGTCCGGAGTATAAGTTGTAAAGTACTGATTGGATTTCAAAACAATTTCATACAATGGTCAACACAATAGAGGAAGTGCAGTGCACAAGAACCATAACTCTATCTATAGGAATTACAGAGTTATTGCCCTTTGTTACTTTTCCTTGTCCAGAGTATAACTTTTAAACTACTGGTTGGATTTCAAAACAATTTCATACAATTGTCAACCACAATATGAGGAAGTGCAGTGCACAAGAACCATTACTCTATCTATAGGAATTACAGAGTTATTGCCCTTTGTTACTTTTCCTTGTCCAAGCTAACTTAAAAAACTGGTTGGAATTCAAAACAATTTCATACAATTGTCAACCACAATAAGAGGAAGTGCAGTGCACAAGAACCATAACTCTATCTATTGTAATTACAGAGTTATTGCCCTTTGTTACTTTTCCTTGTCCAGAGCTTAACTTTAAAACTACTGGTTGGAATTCAAAACAATTTCATACAATGGTCAAGCACAACCTGTGTAACCCGGCCAAAAATCTGGAAAAAAAATTAATGTAAAAATGTCTTTTTCATACTCTTCTTCTTAATCCTAATAACTTCATCATTTCTAAAGCAGTATTGCGGGGGTATTAATCACATTTAGTGATAGTTGTAGTTAAATTTGGTAAGGTTTAACTGTGGTTTTCTGCAGATCAGGCTTTATGTGATACCTATTGAGGGCGTCAAAATGAGTCTATATGAGGGAAAGGGTTAATACTATATGTGCAAACATTGGAGATCCTGATCAGTAAGTTTCTGTAAGGAGGGAACTGCCTGATCTGGATCTGCTCTGTCGGCTGGTCTGTCGGCCAAGTCATCAAAACCAATCTAAATGAGGCAAAGGGTTCAAATAATTCTGGTAGCTCTGTTCCTTAGTGTGTCATAATAAGGGTCCCTGGACTGGTTGGCATGCTTATATGATAATTAGACAGGGTATGATTGCATTAAGAACTGAAGCCCTGACTGACAGAAATACTGTTGTTGGAATGTAAAACTCGGCAAAATGCATTTAATACTTTAATTATTTGAAAATGAAGGGAAATGTGAGAGTTTTCAGGTAGTGCTGTAAGTATGGTTTATGGTATGTTATGGTAAATTGAAATTTAAGCTCATCTTTTTGTATTGACATATGAAGTTTCTTTATGTCAATCTCTCTATGAAGACAGACAGCCGTGTACAATTAAGGGTTATGTTCACTGGGTTTCAGGACCAGTATAATGGAATGTTGATGAGGACCTATTTTTCACATTAATATCAGCACACTTTCAAAACTGTGTCAAGAAGTGCCTTGAAAAGTTGTTAAATAAAGATTGTGTCCAGAAAACTACGCATAAATAGACTCTTAATGAACTTAAACATCCTCTGGCCTTTTTTTCAGAATGACGGAAAAAAGGGCCTTAATGCCATATTTTGATGAAAATGAAAGGAAAGATGTCAATTAACAGCCCAGATAGGTTAAGAGGGGGAGGGGGGGTACCAACCTTAATCTTTTCATATGGTTTACGAAAGGGCATGGAATTTCAGTTGTGGTCTTAAAAAGTCTTCTTAAAAAATTATACCTGACCTGATTGATAATGCCCCAAAGTTGTTGTTACAGGCACTTATTTTGTTACGTGAACTAATTAACAGACTTTCATTGTCAAATTTGACCACTAGTTGTTCCATACTATATATAGCCCTATAAGCTTTATGCTGCTGGATTTTAATTATCAACTCTCTGCCTTATGAATATTTATATAATTTTTCTTCAATGTTCAAGTTTAGGACTTGATGAATATTGATATACTGAATTTTAATTGGTACATGTATATGAAATTATTGATTTTCTTTTATCATGTATGATACAGACTTGTAGGGTCTGAGCCTACATATTTTATGAATTAACAAAAGAAACCCTGATCAGACAGCTCCTTTGCTGTCAGATTTGGGTTTGCCCAGTTTGCCAAAAGTGTCTTCATGAGGTAAAGGTTAATGTAGTAGATGGCGAAAGTGTAAAAAATTGTGACTCAGTAAGGTTAGATATTTTACAGAGCATGAACTGTTGAACATAACAATAATAATAAGCTCAAATGATTTTCATTTTTATGACATTTAGTACAAACTTTATGTAATATGTTAGATTTAAGCCCTATATTTGATTTTAATAGCTGTGAAAAAGACCGAATACATGTATGTGAATTGATTTTCCATATGAGCTATTTTTCAGCATTTTTAAAACTAATTCCCCTTTGTGAGCTGCTTTTGTTTAGATATTTGGTAGTCCTTATAAAACACATAAGAACAATTGAGAAAAACTAGCTATGAGACCAGCACGAAACCAGAAGTTACATTCTGGCAGATCAGGTTTTATATTGTGTTACTGCTCCACATCACCTATGAGTTTATAAATCTGGCTGAGACTGTGACATGCCATCAGTTTGCTATAATCTGCTATGGCTTGACGTGGTCTGTCTCAGTAGTTTGATTTAGAAAAATAGGCCCTTGTTTAAAATTTTCAACAGTCGTAAATAAGGTACTGGTATAGCTCCCTTGCTTGGTGCTCAGCTTATAAGGGTAGTTCAAGGACTGGTACGCCCGGTGTCAGGATAATGTGACCAGGGTTGGTATCATGCTACATGTCTATGGCAGCACTATATCTGTCTCAAGTAGAAATTATCTCCAAATGACTGAAATAATGTTGGTGGGACCAAACTAAACAAACAAAATATTTTACATTTACACAAATTAAACAAGATCCTAAATGGACCTATCCTTTAATGCCTAGCACGGTTTAAGGTTGCAATATCAGATTCATTTAAGGACTTCATTAAAACTTTGATATTTTGTGGCAGGGGATTGAACCTACAAGATGAACACTTTAAATCCAAACAGCGATACAGATCAAAGATTGTTTCGAGAAAACCCTAGAGGAGACACTGTGTGTTTTATCACATTTAGTAGTGTTCAAACTTGTCGAATGATTTGTATCCATGTCCTGATATTAACAGGCTGTGACCATATTAAGTCTGAGTTTGATTAAGTTGTTTACAGAATTGTGACAAGTTAACCCTAAGATAAACTTTTCTTCAACCCCGAGGTTATCTTTCCCTGATCATCAGTTGTTGCTACCATCATTAAAAGCTCACCAGATAAAATATGCTCAGGATTGGCAGTTGTGATCAACCTATGTTTGTCATGTGTTGTCCGTTGTGCCACATCAATAATTTCCTTTAAAGACATCTTCTCTGAAAACTGATTGCACTTGGCATGAACAGAATTCAGTTTAAAAACATATTTTCGCCTGAAACAAGTGGTAAGAATTTCATTTTCATTCGGCACAAATGGTCACCTCATGGCTCTCTACAATAATTGCTAAAAAAAGATGATCCCTTGAAACAGTGAAAAATGAGGTTCACATGGACAGGGGTTTACTTAAGGATATGACGTTCACTTGCCCAGGGGGCAAGTTACTTTGAACATCTAGTTCCCCCCCCCCCCCAGTGAAAACAGGTTGCCCGACCTTTAAGTTGACATTTATAAATATTTAAAATTAAATATGTGTAATATTAAGATGAATTAAAGTTAACATATATCAAACACAATGTGCAAGCAACTTATTCCAGAAAAACAATCTTTCATTTATGAAAATCAATTTGCCCGCCGGGCTATCTACTTTGAAAAATCACTTGCCCGCAGTGATTTTAACCCGGCATGGGCAAGTGGGCTACCACTTAAGAAAACCCCTGAATTGGAGATGGTTTGCTAGTTATTATATAAATCTTTGTATCTTCTGAAATTTAAATTTAGTTAGTGCTGAAAGTAACCTGAATTTTAAACTGATACTGTGGTGAGCAGTCTAGGGCCAACATGGCCCTCTTGGTTTTTAGACTTACCTTGGCATTATCTCTCCCCCCCCCAAAAAAGTAACCAGTCACAATGGATTTTTGATTGATTAAAGATTTTAAACAGGGTCTAACCATAGGTAACATTTCATTAATTCAAAGAACATCATGAGACTTGTAAATAATTATTGGAATTAAAAGCAATAAAAACAAACAAGTACATGACTAATTACATGACATAAATTTTAAGTATAAGCCATCATGAAAAAGAAACTGATTTCATTGAACCATGACCGCTGATCTGAAAAAGAGACTGATTTTCATTGGACCATGGCCGCTAGTCTGAAAAAGAGACTGATTTTCATTTGACCATGGCCGCTGATCTTAAAACATCCTGAGTAATGAAATACATATTGTGTAAATTACTAAAACTAAAAATACATAAACATCTAGGGAAGATTAATAATGTCAGAGATAAATTTACAAAATGAAGAGATTCATTGAAGCCCTCAAATGCCCGTTCGGCGGGGTTGAGTAGATTTCATTATTATTTCAATTCTAGAAATTCCTAAAGAAGAAGAATTCTTGTCCCATAGCTAGATGTTAGTAGGAGATTTATAGGAACAGTCCATGCTTACAATTGCTTGTGGGGCAGATCATTCCTGTGGTTTATTTCAAGAAAATGTCGGTGAGCTGCATCATTTTTGTCATCAAGCACATGTGGAGATGTTGTTTTGTGTATTTAGAGACCTGGAGTGATCATTAAGACTGTCTCGAACGAGTGATTTTCACACAGTATTACACCACTGCTTGCGTTGTTATCTTTTGTGATATTGTGTACAGGAGTGTAAAATAGCAAAAAATTATACATATTTTGACACGCTTCATACCTAAGTGGGCCTGGTAGGAGGTGACAGGTACAACGTCTGAATATGCCTTATCATTGACAGGCGAGATTTTGTTTGAGGCGGTTGGGCGTATAATGGAAGCTTAAGACGGACATAGGAGATCTGATGATGGTAGGGGCGTTGACATGGATGGAGGTTTAAGTGTCGTGAAATCTGTAAATGGTGTGATGTTAGAGGCAATACGAGTGTGATGTAATGTTTGGTCGTGTGCGATATGAGCCTTGGAGACGAATTATTTGGAAATAAAAGAGGCTATTGGGATGGTTTTATTTTGTAAGGTTTCTTTAACTGTGTTGATTTAAATGCCTGTGTGTGATGGTATGAGAAGTCAAGAAAAAATGACAGTTCTGACTCCTAATTATATTATTTGATGGAGCGTTAAACAAGTACTTAACACTTTACATGAATATTTATGAATAAATTTATGACTTAATGAATATTATTTTATGGAATTTTAAAATGATTATTCTTTGTCATGCAGACCGTAGAATCTGGGCTACAATATTGTATGAGCAGATTTGACCCTGATAAGACAGCTCTTGGAAGAAGCTGACAGGGTTTGCTCCGTTTTTTTAACCCTTTCCATCATATAGACTCATTTTGACGCACTCAATAGGTACCACATAAAGCCTGATCTGCCGAAAACCACAGTTAAACCTTACCAAATTTAATTACAAAATCCTCATTTCCAGACCACTGAGGAGCAGCGAACAACATAAAACCTGATCAGCCTGCGAGTTACTCGCAGGCTGATCTGGTTTTATGCTGTTCGCATAGGTCTTTTCATGGTGTCCTCTATGAGGGAAAGGGTTAAAGTGTCAAAATCACATCAGATCTATGTTAAGTAAAGGGATTGACATTTTATAGGATGTCAGATTTATTTACAATTACAATGTCTCTTGGTTAAAAGTATATGGATATTTATATTTTATATGTGTGTATGTCTCCAGCCCCATAAACATCTATTTTACTGTATTTCAGTGGAAAAAAATGATTTTTGACTTCAGTGACTTGAATTGATATATTTAGTTAATGGGAAAGGCAGAACCAATATAAATTTAATTTTTTTATGGAATGTATTAATGATATAGGATTTGATAATAATTGTAAAAAATAGATAAATTGTATACTTAACCCTTTCTCTCATAGAGGATACCATGAAAAGACCTATGCGGACAGCATAAAACCAGATCAGCCTGCGAGTAACTCACAGGCTGATCAGGTTTTATGCTGTTTGCTGCTCCTCAGTGGTCTGGTAATGAGGATTTTACAATTAAATTTGGTAAGGTTTGAGTTTGGCTTTCTGTAGATCAGGCTTTATGTGGTACCTACTGAGTGCGTCAAAATGAGTCTATATGAGGGAAAGGGTTAAGAGAAAAAGAGAATCATAATATCAACCACAGTTAATCTTATTAAGGGTTTTACAATCAAACTTTGTTGGTGACCGTATATGATCATCCCCACCTACTTTTAGGTGTGATTGTCTATATAAAACATGTCTTGTATAAACCTTTTGATTGTCACAGAAGTTTACTATGTGTTTCATTTTCCACCAGTATGTGTACAATTGACGGAAAATGTTGAACTTTGGTGTTAACATATAAAAATAATAGTTATTTTTTTGTGTTTTGGCAGGTGTCACATTTGGTAATAGTGAGAATCCAGTAGACTGAGGTTTATGTGAAATATTAAATGAAAAAGAAAATAATTCTGGAAATTTACATAAAATGATTTTGATACTTTGCCAGTTGACAACAAATAGTTTGTTTTCCAGAATATCTTACCATGGGAAACAATTTGGAAGAAAGATGAATAAAATATAAGGTATATGATCAAATAACAAGAAAGTACTTGTATGTTTTCCAGAGGGCGTCACCGCTGGTGGTAGATCCGGAGGTCCAGTTCACAAAGTTGGAGAAGATCGGGAAGGGATCATTTGGTGAGGTGTTCAAAGGAATCAACAATGACACGCAGCAAGTGGTGGCCATCAAGATTATCGACCTTGAGGAGGCGGAGGATGAGATTGAGGATATACAGCAGGAGATCATGGTCCTCTCCCAGTGCGACAGTCCCTTCGTCACACGCTACCACGGCTCCTACCTCAAGGTGAGGCTCGTTGCACTACGGTGAAAACTGTGCTGTTGTTGTAAAACCGTAGTTGAACATTCTGTCCTTAACAGGGTGCCCACTGAATATTGTAATTTGGGTACAATTGCTGTTTTTCCTTAATTTTGTCCCCCTTCATATAGAGAGCCCCTACTATTTTGGGGTTACATTGGCCAATTTTGGGGGTAAAAAAACACTCTAAAGGGGGTTAATAGGCATGTTGTTAAAGTGGCGTTTATAAGTGTCCCTTCTCACTCCACATTGACAGTCTATTGTTAAGAACATTGGCAGCTGGAGGTCATTGATAGGATCCCTCACTGTGATTAATTGGAATTGTTAGATATGGTATTTGTATATAACCCTTGGTTGATGCTCAGCATATAAGGGTAGTTCCAGAACTGGTTGGTCCAGTGTCAGGTTAGAGTGTCCACTTTGGGAGTAGGAGGTTGTGAGTTGATCCTGACAACGACATCCAGTCATAAATAATGGTGCTGGTATAGCTCCCTTGCTTGGCGCTCAGCATATAAGGGTAGTTCCAGGACTGGTTGGTCCGGTGTCAGGATAATGTGACTGGGTGTGGTATCATGCCACATGTTTTGTTTGATTTTTGATGTAGGAGAAAACTCATATGTCCAAACAGGTGACTAAGCGCACTTTTCACATACATTGTTGTACTAACCTAGGTCTTACCCAGATTGTTCTTCTGAATAAAACTGTATTTTAACTTATTTATATTATATCAAATGGGAATGGTTTACAACCTGTACAGATCCCTGTCAACAGTTCCTGGGTTGAACCAGGACTTGGCACCTGGGAAAGCCATGAAAACTGCCCCATTGGGGTTCGAACACACAGCCTTAGGATCCACAATGTTATGTGTTACTACTGTTACTAGCAGAATACCACTCCACAGTTTTTTCTTTCCCTTTTGCTGCCAGGTCACCTATCATGTAAACAGGCTATTTACCAAGGAATATCTTAGAAATTTAACCTGTCCTACACATGAAGCGGCGTATTTGCCAACAGGACAGGTTTACCCGTTATGGAAGTTTCCACATTTGAAACAGGTGAACCCGTCTTGTTGGCAACTGTGCTGTCTAATGTGTAGGACGGGTTCTTCCATCCTATAGTTGCAGTTGCAAGGGTTAAGTATATCGTTTTGGTCTTTGACATTTGTTTGAGGACTGTACTGACTTGTATGTTTTGTTCATTTTCAGGGTTCGAAGCTATGGATTATCATGGAATATCTGGGTGGGGGCTCCGCCCTAGACCTCATGAAGGCTGGCCCATTCCAAGAAAGTGAAATTGCAATTATTTTACGTGAAATTATAAAAGGATTGGATTATTTACATTCAGAGCGAAAGCTTCACAGAGACATCAAAGGTGTGATTTATTCTTCCTATGTATAACCAGATTAGTTCATGTGTATGTGTGTATGGAAAAGAAATGGTCGGAAACCGGTCATTGGAAATATTGGTTGAGAATGAGGTAATGTAATGTGAAAATAGTGAAACTATGGAAGTTGGCCCAAGACTGTTTTTCAAGTCTTAAGGTCTGTACATTCTAAATTGTCCATAGAATGGTTGAGTAAGATAGTTACTACACAAGTATTTGTTATGACCATGTGTAGTTTGTCCTTCGATGCTGTAAGAAGATAAATGTATTTCCACTAGAATCTTCACACATGGGACATTTGGCCCATGCAGCCCGCATAAATATCGGGGTAGAATTACATTGTACTAGATGATGGAAATATTTATCTGAATCAGGGTGTAAAATTCCTGAACTTGTCACTTGCCCATCATAAGTAAGAGATAGTAAAATCAAGAAAGAATACAAATTCATAGAAATATGCTTTTCTTCACTTGCCATGGGGAGCAAGCAAGTGGAATTTTACACCCCTGCTAATGCAAACAAGTATGGCTTAAGCGCTACAGACTGTTGGTCCCTTTGACATTCACTTGTTGTTTTTTTTGTTTGTGTTCAAAAAAGCAAAAGCAAGCACACTAAAAAACATGCCAAATATCACATTGAACAAATGTCTCTCCCAGTCACTGCAATGACTCGTAATTGCTAAAAATAACAAGTCAAGGTAGCAATTTATTGACAGATTGTTACTCATAACATGTAGAATAAAATGTCAGAGAGAATGAGGTTATATATATTCAGTAGTTTGATATGTCTAAATTGAAGCATGTTCTCATTAAAAAGATGAGAGGCACTTCAATTTTCCTTAACCCTTTCCCTCATAGAGGAAATCATGAAAAGACCTATACGAACAGCATATAACCAGATCAGCCTGCTGATCAGGTTTTATGCTGTTCGCTGCTCCTCAGTGGTCTGGAAATGAGATTTTGTAATTAAATTTGGTAAGGTTTAACTGTGGTTTTCTGCAGCTATTGAGTGCGTCAAAATGAGTCTATATGAGGGAAAGGTTAATGGTGATATAAAAGTTTTGGAAAAAATCATTAGAACAGGTTCTCAAACAGACCTGCAGTGCAAATTTGGAAATATAAGTTACATTATAGGTTACTTGAAAATTTGATCATGAAAAAAAAGAGTAAATAATTTGGCAGTTAGGAAGGGTTCTCTGCCAATTCAGTATTAGTCTGTTCTGCATTTGAACAGACTCATAAACCAGACCCATTCATACTGCCTCATTAGCCTTTTTCCTTCACTTAAATCCATTCCCTCATGAATATTCATTTACATATTTACATATTTATGACTTGATGAATATTAATTAACTGAACTTTAAATTGTTACATGAAAGAATTAATTTTTATTTGCCATACAAAATCTGAGCTACGGTATTATATGAACAAATAGACCCTTGAAGGGGCTGTCTGCTATGTTTGCTGAGGTTCCAAACATGTCCCAATTACTGAAAGGATTAAAATGTAGATCAGTTAAGGTATTCATATGTGAACATGTTTTTGATGGACAGGTCTGTAAATATCTCAGCTAGATATCTTTGTTGTTCACTCAGTGAACTGGCATTCCACCCAGATTAACATCCGGTCACCAGTGGTCAGCAAAATCCTCTCAGTCATTTGACCTTTATAAAGCTCATTCTGGTCAAGTTCACCTCTCTTTCTGCTTCTTGACATTGCCGCATTTTAACTGAAAAGTATTGAAGCTTGATGTGTAAGTTTCTTTCAAACTGCTTAGGTTTAAGTTAAAACTTGGTTCTTCTTTCATTGATTTGGAAATATTCTTTTACAATGTTTAGAAAACAAATGATGACAACTTTATTGAATTCTTTTCAAATCTTCCTGAAGTGGACCAGTACTTTAATCTATTGAATGTCATAAAAGATTCTTGCCCTCTCAGGGTTTTTGAACCAACAACCTTTGGATCTGCAGTCATGTATGGTACCATTTGACCATGGCACCTAGATTTTTATAATTATTTTGACTTAACAAGAACTTGTAAACAACAGAGTAATATTGAAATCTCTTGTTGGGGAAGACTTAAAATACAATGCGGACATCTGGTTTTGCCATGGTTTAACCCTTTCCCTCATATAGACTCATTTTGACGCACTCAATAGGTACCACATAAAGCCTGATCTGCAGAAAACCACAGTTAAACCTTACCAAATTTAATTACAAAATCCTCATTTCCAGACCACTGAGGAGCAGCGAAAAGCATAAAACCTGATCAGCCTGCGAGTTACTCGCAGGCTGATCTGGTTTTATGCTGTTGGCATAGGTCTTTTCATGGTGTCCTCTATGAGGGAAAGGGTTAACAAGTGTTCATAATGAGTCAGTGGTATACACCTTCCCTTAGGTTTTCACTGTAAAATTTTAAGCCCCTCCTTTTTCTAGTACATGATTAACCCAGCTGCTCACAAACAGTATCATGTACAAAAACATGACTGTGTTCTTTTGTATACACCAGGTCAACCACTGACTACCTTTTATCACACTTTAATTTTTATGATAGTCTTCAAATAAATTTGAATCCTTTTATCACACTTTAATTTTTATGATAGTCTTCAAATAAATTTGAATCCTTTTATCACACTTTAATTTTTATGATAGTCTTCAAATAAATTTGAATCCTTTTATCACACTTTATTTTGTTGCTAGCCTTCAAGTAAATTTGAGTGAGTCTGTCAGTATTGTAAAGATCCATCAGGTTGGTTTCATTGGTATTCCTGTCAGTTAATGATGTAATTTACTAAGAGGACTGATTTCTGCACATTTGCCATCGACCATTTTATAACTGTTAACAGAATGTAGTTGTTAATGTATACACATAAACAATGAACTTAAATTTGTTTTATTTTATTGATGTTGAAGAATTTAGGTCAAGATGAATGTGCATTTCTGTCTGCAGGAATTGCCTGTTTTTCATTGTAATTACTGCTCGTTTATGTTAATGAGATGTAAATGAGATGGAACTGATGGATAACATAACGTTTATTTACATGCTATATACAGTACTCATGATGAAAACATGCCTTGGTAGAGTCTAATGAGGTTTAACCTTTTACCTCATGAATATTCATGGACAAATTATGACTTAGTGAATATGAACTTAATGAACTTAACTTTGGTATGCAGTCTTTTTAGAATCTGAGCTACAGTATTGTATGAGCAAATGGGGGAGATTCTAATCAGACAGCACCTGGAAGGAGTTGTCTTACCTGGGTCTTTTTTCACATTATTATATTGTACACAATCCATTAATGAAAATATTTTAGATAAAACCAAAGTCTCCTCCCCTCAAAAAAAACAAAAAAAAAAAAAAAAACAAAAACAAGGGAAATTATTTGATATTTTAAAATAACTTGGTACATATATCACTCATACTGCTGTAAAGAATTCCCATTATCACAAACACACCTAGCATTCTCTTTCTTTTATACTAAAAGAGCTTGGGGCCCCACAAACCAGGATATAATGGCGTTACACTTTTTAATGAAACTCATTGAAATGGATCATCAATCTTCAGGATGAAAGTCTGATTAACAAAAAAGAACCCAGCAGGCGAGGGAAAAGTAGTCATCATCTACATTTTGCGCATTTTTTACCATCTTAAATTCGTTAAGATTTGAGCTGGTTGTTTCTAGGTTATGTTTCAGGTGAAGGTATGTTAAGTTTTACCCACATCTTTGTCATGGCAGCTGAACCTTACTGCAGGGAAAGTGAAAAATCTGAATATTTCTCTGAATTTTCTTGATTTTACTGTCTCAAATTGGGAATGGCGAATGATAATTTAGGAATTTTTATAACCCTGGCTGCAAACATGCGTAAGACCTGATAAGTCAAGAGATTTAGGGTTCATAAATGCCTAGTGTCTGATTTGTTGAAGAAATCGTAAAGAGTCATTTAAAAAAAAAAAAAAAAAAAATGCATGAACTTGGACAACTGGATAAATACAGAGGCTCTCTGTTTTGAACAGATAAGAAAAGTGAAAAAAAAGAAAGAAAATAACAAGATTATCTAATAAGCAAGATCATGCTATTGAAAAAGTAAACTCAGTGAACTAATAAGACTACTGAGTGAACTAAGTATGTGAAAAATTTGTTGTAGGTGAATTAGGACACTAAATCCTTTGATGTATGTGAGATATACAGATGAAGGATTATGGTTGTATACAGATGCCTGACTGTTAGTTGTGAATATAAATGTGTCTATTAAGTTATATACATGTGTAAATTTCACACACTGAGAGATACAGATACCGGAGAGAAAACCAGTCATCCAGGACATTAGATATCTATAAACTGTAAGAATGTAAATAAATCATTGGAAGTATCTTAATGTGTTTTAACAAATGTTTGCTGTTGTTTATTGGTAATATTTTGGGAGTAGTTTAAAATGAATTTATGTTATGTATTAAACTTATTTACAATTCGGAATTAAAAAGAATCAGTATCATTTATGTTGTCTAAAGAATATGGGTTCATGTAGTTGTATAATTGGGCCTCTAGCATTATTTGAAATAGTTTGTATTTACTAAGTTGTTGGCAATTTAAAAAATTAAAAGGCATTATTTGAAAAGCTTGCAAGTTGATTGGTGAGAAATTAATGAAAACAACTTGTGTATAGTTAGGAATTAATGAAAACAACTTGTGTATAGTTCGAAATTAATGAAAACAACTTGTGTATAGTTAGGAATTAATGAAAACAACTTGTGTATAGTTAGGAATTAATGAAAACAACTTGTGTATAGTTAGGAATTAATGAAAACAACTTGTGTATAGTTAGGAATTAATGAAAACAACTTGTGTATAGTTCGAAATTAATGAAAACAACTTGTGTATAGTTAGGAATTAATGAAAACAACTTGTGTATAGTTAGGAATTAATGAAAACAACTTGTGGATAGTTAGGAATTAATAAAAACAACTTGTGTATAGTTCGAAATTAATGAAAACAACTTGTGTATAGTTCGGAATTAATGAAAACAACTTGTGTATAGTTAGGAATTAATAAAAACAACTTGTGTATATTTAGAAATTAATGAAAACAACTTGTGTATAGTTAGGAATTAATGAAAACAACTTGTGGATAGTTAGGAATTAATAAAAACAACTTGTGTATATTTAGGAATTAATAAAAACAACTTGTGTATATTTAGGAATTAATAAAAACAACTTGTGTATTGTTAGGTGTCAATTGAAACAGTGATCGGGAAAGTTAATTTTTCAATGTGACTTTTTTTTGCAAAAATATAAGTCTGGTCCTGTTGGTTGAGTGGTTAGAGTGTCCGGCCCTGAATTGAGAGGTTGTGGGTTTGACCTCCAGCTGCAACATACCAAAGTTGTTAAAAATGGTTTTGGTGTAGCTCACTTGCTTGCTGCTCAGCAATAAGGGTAGTTTTGGAACTTGTTTGCCTGGTGTTAGGATAATGTGACAGGGTGTGGTATCATGCCACAAGTCTTCGGCGTGATACTGCAGTGCTGTAGCACTATATCTGTCCCAAGTAGGCATAGTCTCCATATGACAAATACTGTCTGTGGGACATCAAAGGTGAAAGTGACATCCTTAACAAAATCATTGTGACCTGTTCTCTTATAATTTGACTGGCCTTTTCCCCAGTCTTCTGAAACTGGGAAATTATTTTTTTGATCAGATTATTTTTGAATTTCCCTCAGTGAAATATGATCGGAAGTCACTATTGTTATCTGTACAATCATATAAGTTTACTTGTGTTGCTCCCCTTTTAGGCAAAACTGAGTCAAATTTTGTTCTCTTTCCTTCACACCTCTTAATTACCATTCACTTTCTTTAATTCCCTCAGTTGAAGATATTAATGATCTGAGTAAGTACTAATGATAATAGTTTCTGTCATGCAATTTTGGACTTGCTTCATACTGTAGAGCAAGCAAGGTTTATTTTGTGATTGGGCTGTTTTTGCGTGTGTCAAATGGCCAATAAAGGTTAAGTGTCACGTTCAAAACCATGAGGTTCACTGAATGTTTGAGAAATGACATTTGTCCATTCTACAATCGCTCTTAAAAGATTACATTCGATTCATATTCAGTTTTAAAACTGTGTTATAGAGACTCTAAGTCGTTGCTAATTGTAATGTTCCGCTACATTTTGGACCTCATGGCCTTTCACGGAGATAACCAAGGTTTTCTAATGTTTCATTAGGGGACCTTGGTTATGTGGGTAGAGGTAAAGTGGTCCAAGACGTAGCGTAACCATTACAGGGACTTAACCTTAATAGCGTAGACAGGCTCCTTTAACCTTTACTTCATGAATATTCATGTACAAATTTTGGACTTAATTGATATTAATTTACTTTACTTTAAATGGTATTTGAAACAATTAATTTCTCTTGATGTGCACTGTGTTGAATTTTGAGGTATGAATCATGAGCAAACACAGGAGACCATTATCAAAAAGCACCTAAAAGGAGCTGTCTGATCTGGGTCTTCTCTGTTTGCAAAGCATCAAAGTGAGTCTATATGAGAGGAAAGGTTATGACACATTTGTATTGATTTTTGTTCTACAGACATGTAAACTTTATTTATTGTTTCTTCTAATATCACAAAATTGACTGATCGCCATAAACATCGTGACCATGCCCCAAGACTTTGTCAGGGCTGTTTGTATATAATTATAATCTGACTCTAGATTTTTAAGCGTATGTGAAAAAGTTGTTAGAGGTGGTTGACTGCTTTTATTGGATAAGGGACTATAATTTTTGCAGAAGAAAGCGTTTCTATGAACAGTTGGTTGTACTTAATTGGAGTATAATACATTGGTGTAGGATGTCATTTAACCATTCTTTCCGTCATTTTTATCTGGTTAAATGGTTAAATTTTTTATGTAACTTATAAATTTGTGGATGATTACAGTTCTAGTTTCTTATTGCATTTTTTTAAGCAGTTTTTGTAGCCATTATTTTGCTTTATTCCTTTTGCTAGAAAGTAATATTTTTGGATGGTTTTTGAAGAAAAATTTCATCCTTTAGATTGATGATGTTCCGGAGGGTGTGTTAGATTAAGTGGATGGACCTTTATGTCATGCAGTTGACCTTGTGACCTCGACCTTCACCTAATTTTGTTGAAAAAAAAAGGGGTCTGGACATGTTTACTTTTTGGTTAAATTTACTCTAACTTCTGTGTGCTTCATTGGATTGCTTCAATATTTAGACAGTTGCTTAAGTGGATGGACTTCTTCATTATGCAGTTGACCTTGACCTTTGACCCGATTTTGATAAAAAACAGAAAGAAATGGTCCATTATACTACAGGTCTTGTTCCTAATTTGATTGCAAAAATGACCAATATCCAGGGGGTGTCTGGTCAAGACCTCATCAATTTGCTCATACACTATTGTGACCCTTATTCTACACAGTCTGTATAGCAAAGAAGAATCAGTTGTGTCCTACACCCTATAAAGTTCAGTAAATTAATATTCATCAAATTATAAATTTGTGCATAAATATTCATGAGCTGAAGGGCAAGGTATAAACTTTGATCAATCAGCAAGTGAAATAATGGCCGTCCTGTTTTCGTCCTAGTGGTATTTCATTAGGAGTTGAAATATCCTGAGGGAGATTTGTATCATCCTGTGTAGTATTCAGTTAGATATGTATGAGTCACACAAAGGTTCAATGGACCCTGTCCTGTATATATATGTAAACTTCCGTAAAACTAACAATTTTACTTTTAGTGCTTAATCTAAGAAGAAGAATGATTGCTCATAGTATTGGAGGAAAATGTGTAGCTTGAAATTTTTTTGGGGGTCTTGGTTCTGAATTAAAATAGCACACATCAAGTTATTATTGATGTTATATTGTAAGGTGACTCAAGAGAGAGGACAGGGCATTTAAGTGAGGCTCAGTTAAGTATATGTAGGAAAATGTTCAGTAGACCCCCTACCCTTTTAGGGGGCAGTTATTTGAAGTCAGAAAAACAGTAGTCACTCACAGGACCACAGTGTAGCCTTGGTGGTGCAGTGTTACCATATACAGTGTTACACAGGGCTTTCCTTTGACTTGGGAGTCAGAGTTTTGACCCCTGAAATTTCAGAAATGGAACCTTTTTGACCTAGGAAAGTTAATGGTCCTCTTGTAAAGGGTCCCCCCACCATCCAAAACTGGTCATGTACCCCTAAACTTGTAGGGACTTTTATATGAAGGGTTAAGGAAGAACAGAAAATGTACCCCCCCAGTTTCAAAACTCACATGGAACCCTGATATTGTGGCTCAGATGCTTCATTGTAGTCTATTGCACCAGCATTGTCCACTGTGAGGATGTGCCAGACGTGTCACTAACAGCTATTAATTTGTGCATGTTTCAGCCGCCAATGTGTTATTGTCGGAACAGGGTGATGTGAAGTTGGCAGACTTTGGGGTGGCCGGGCAGCTGACCAACACCATGAACAAACGGAGCACGTTTGTAGGCACGCCCTTCTGGATGGCACCAGAAGTTATTAAACAGTCAGCATACGATACCAAGGTAAGGTCTTTCTGTTAATGAACAGTAAATTAAGAAGTCTTGTTTTATTAGACATTTAGTTTAAACTGAAACATCAGTTTTCACATTTTAGTTTACAATTATTATTTAGACGTCAGTTTTGCAATGTGGTTTTAAAAAACTTGCATAATGTCTTTAAGAAATTATGGTTTCTGGTTTGTACCAGTAGTATTGTCGTAAAAGGCCTCTTCCGAAAGAAAGCTTTCCTGAATCAAGGTTGAAACTTTCAACATAGGATCCGCAATAAATCTATGTTTCAAGTAAAAATAAGATAATTGTGAGTCAGAAGTGTTCAGTGAAAATGAGTGATAGGCTTATCTTAGTATATCTTTGGTTAAGTCGTATTGGGCCATGGGGTCTCATAAGCCAATTTGTTATAAACACAATCTCATTAAAATCAGCTCTTCATTTTCCCTCTGATACTCTACGTTACAAAGATCTGTCGAGTTGACTTTTATATTATGAATGTGAATAAGAAATTGATATCTAATTTTTCCAATCAGAATGTGCTTTTCAAAAGGTTTGAATTTGAAAATCGAAATACTTTGTTGATATCTGCAATATTAAAATTTCCATTTGCTGCTGTTAACTTGAACATTTTCAAAAGTTATACATAAGAATTTTGAAGCCAACTATTTGATTGGCTAATCTAAGGTCATTTTGACCTTTAACCTTTAATGTGATGTGGTCAGATCCTACAAAGGGAGTGTCATTTAGGGTATGGTTTTAATGAGATTAGATATACAAATGCAATCATTGACCTACTATCACTTATTCCCTGTCTGGGTTTAAATCCTGGTTAGCATTTTCTTGCTAGGAAACCTCTCAGCAGTTTTGCTGTAGGTATGTATTTCTGTGCCTGGTTACCACGTCTCAGGATAATGTTACTGTGTGTGGTCATCCCACATGTCTGTGGTGTAATACAGTAATATGGCAGCACTGCTTTTATAGATCTTCAGAAGCCAAAGTCTGCATATGACTGAAATGAGTATTCATTTAATTTTCTCAGGTATGTAAGGCCAATCATATTAGCAAAGAACCTAAATTACATGAGTGAGGAAACAGTGTAGAAAAATTCTTCTCACTCCAGCAAATGAACATTACTGCAGGGCGAGTGAAAAATGAGAACATTTCTTAGTAAATTTCTTGACTTTACTATTTCCAATTTTGTAAGGAGAGGAAAGTGAGAATGCTAGGTATGTACATCCCTAGAATACTTGAATTGTTTTCTGTTTTGCAGGCTGATATCTGGAGTCTTGGAATAACAGCTATAGAATTAGCCAAAGGGGAACCTCCCAACTCTGAACTTCATCCTATGCGGGTACTTTTCCTCATTCCAAAAAATAATGCACCACAGTTGACAGGCCCTTACTCCCGGCAATTTAAGGAATTTGTGGAATTGTGTTTAAATAAAGACCCTAATAATGTAAGTATATTTTCTCTAACTATTATCTGTGTTTAATTGTGTGTCTTGAGAAGGCTATATGTGTACAATCAAAATTTTAAAATGAATTGCATTAATAACTGTAGAGTTGTGCCCTTCTTCAGTTAACCCTTTCCCTCATAGAGGACACCATGAAAAGACCTATGCGAACAGCATAAAACCAGATCAGCCTGCAAGTAACTCGCAGACTGATCAGGTTTTATGCTGTTCGCGGCTCTTCAGTGGTCTGGAAATGAGGACTTTATAATTAAATTTGGTAAGGTTTACTGTGGTTTTCTGCAGATCAGGCTTTATGTGGTACCTATTGAGTGCGTCAAAATGAGTCTATATGAGGGAAAGGGTTAAAGTTCAATTAACTGGATATAAAATCTGTTTCCACAATATCCAATCACCATGAAAATTGGTAACAGTGTTTTTCAGTATACATGTATGTTGGTTTCAAATTTTCAGTATACTTCAGTGTCTTGTTTGATAACCATTTGCATTGCTAAGAAAACTTGAGAGATTTCCCTTCTCAGTTATGAAAAATAATAAAGCTAAGACTATTACTTTTGAAAGTTCTTTAAATGTATTATCAGTCAGTAAAATAAGAGGTAATAGAAGAGATGAGATTCTCTGAACAAATTTGATAAAGTATGTTTAGGAGGATGTTGTGGTCCAGTGATAAAGTACATGCCTACTGATCTAAAGGTTGTGGGTTTGAACCCTGTGGTGGCAAGGATTTTTCCTAGTCTGGGCTCAAAGTACTGGTCTGTTTTAAGAACTGTTGAGAGGGGTTAGTAAAAGTTGTAAGAGCTTGTTTCCCAAATTAATTTTAAGTATGATAAACTTAATATGATTTTGCACCTTGGGTTGTTGAATTGTGAATGTTGGAATTTTTAGGCTTCAAATAGTGCAGGAAGAAAAGTGATTGTGAAAGTAAAATGTCATTCAGTTTTCTATTGTTTAAGAAGTCTCATTGTTTGAAGGATGCTTATTTAGACTGTATGATACAAATATTTGGCCTTACATCTTCAGAGACCGTCAGCAAAAGATTTGCTACGTCATCCATTTATACGAAGAGCCAAAAAGACTTCATTTTTACAAGATTTGATAGACAAATACCGCACATGGAAACTGGAAAGAGGAAACAACGCAGACTCAGACAGTGAAAGTGAAGAGTAAGTTTATAGGAAGTTAAGGGTTTGTATGACATGTTTGGCAACAGTTTCCTGATGTTAAACTGCATATAGTCTTAATTGTTGTGGTTCACTGATGGTCAAGGGGAAGTTATTGGTTTATGCCTTTCTTCTTCATCTGACAATAGACATTAGTGGATGGTCAGAGACATGTACAATGCCAGCTTATAGATGAGGGCATAATTGCTGTTGTTAAGTTTAAATATATTTATTAGTCAAACACTATAACAGAACAATTCACAAACCTATACAGAATAGGATTAAATCAAAAGCTAAAAGCTTATTGAGAAGCTAAAAGCTTATTGAGAAGCTAAAAGCTTATTGAGATTTTCTCCTCAGCTGTTGTTTGTTGATGCAGTGAATATTTTTCTGCACTTTTGTCATTTTATTAGTTCCTCGCTTCACAGATATGAAGGCTAATGGGAATAATGCCTGTCCTTTAGACCATTTCAACAGGGGTTCAGCTGTCTTCAGTGTAATTCACTGATTCAATCTAACCAATCAGTGACTGGGTAAAAATCTCATGTTTTTGATTATTTTCCATCAAACAATGTGTGGAATTCTAAACCAGCCATGTAGAGTTGCTTGTTGATTTACATAGGTTTACTTCTTGTTTTGGAGAGTAATGGGCTATTAATCCGAGTAACTCGCAGGCTGATCAGGTTTTATGCTGTTCGCAGCTCCTCAGTGGTCTGGAAATGAGGATTTTGTAATTAAATTTGGTAAGATTTAACTGTGGTTTTCTGCAGATCAGGCTTTATGTGGTACCCACTGAGTGCATCAAAATGAGTCTATATGAGGGAAAGGGTTAAATGAAGACAATGTGGGATTTGGGGGTATATTTATTCACCTTAGATTTAGCATTTAGTGTTTGTTATGCCATCCATTTAAATATGAAGTGTTTTTGCTTATTGATAGTTCTAGTTAGTCTTCCATTGTTCTACCTCTCGGTTCCTAGTTTTGTTGTTTTTAAGAAATCAGATATTTGTATGATGAGGATATAACGTGTATGTTTGAGAGACTGATGATAGGTTGAATTTTTACTTTGAACACTTTTATATATATGAGATTTGGAAATTCTCAAATGTTTCGCCAGGATTAGGAAGCTTAACAACAGGTCTTGCCAAAAAATGCTGCATATGAGTGTAACCATTGTAAGTAACAGGATACCTGATTAAAAATGACTAAAATGTGATAATTCAAGTTTGTCAGTGATATTGTGTTGTAATTTTCATAAAACAATGCAAAACCTTCTGATATGTCTGTGCAGTTTGAACAAAACAACAATAAAACCACAAACCAAACAGTGAAGCCTATTAATTTCCTGTTTTGAATCTGTGCATTTAGTCAAGTGGTTGAGTTGATTGAGTTCATATTCAGAGACAAGGAGTTTGATTCTTGATATAGATGTGAAACTTTCAAGATGTTTCCAGACACAAAGAAATCCAAATAACAAAGTGAGATGAACAGGACATTATTGTACAGGGTTTTTCATTAATAACTGATTGCCAATAGAAATCATAGGTTAAAACTGAATAAAAAGTACCTTGTTTTTCAGCAAGAACTGAAAGCATAAATATCAGAAATCCCAAATGACCACCGACCAGCTCTACTGTGAAATTCATGAATGAAAAACCTGGGTTAATGTACTGAATTCTTTTGAAGAAAGAACTTCTTCAATTAAAAACCCCTCACTCTTTTCTCACTTTCAGTTAAAAACCCCTCACTCTTTTCTCACTCTTTCTATCTCTCTCTCTCTGAGAAGGAATAAGATATATCAAACTTCGGTTACTTATAACGTAACACTACACAACACAATGTTAAATGGATGTGTTTCTCTGTTAGGTGATTGAGGAGAAGGGAGGGGTGTTTAAATCGAGGATATTTTTAGTATGACACTTTCTAAGGAAACCCAAGATAACTGTGATGGGGAAAAAAATGTCCCAAGTTATAAAATCTTAATTCTTGATGCACGTTAAAGAACTGATTTTTAATTCTGTTAAAAGAGAGGTCAACTCAGATGATGAGGAGAGGAGTGTGGAATGGCTGCTGAACACGGTGCGAGACAACGATCCGAATGTCCTCCAGAAGTTGACAAACGGTGAAAGTGACGCTACGAATGTAAGTCATGGACTGTTGCACAGCGGTGGTTTGTCTTGCATTATCAGGAGATGTTTCCCTGCCAGAGTTCTTCCACTGTGATGGCTGAGAGTAAAGAAGGATAAAGGGTTGTTCATGAAAGTTAGAGTTTCATAAACTGTAAGTGTGGTACAAGATAAAAAATGGGTAATTTTAAGTGAGGACCAAAATATGAAATAAATGATTAATATTTTTTTCTGGTTAGTGTCAATTACAGAAAACTTGATTGTTATAAAAGATTGGTATCACCATGAAGGAGAATTTTAGTGATGCAACATATGAGTAGGACTGTAAATAAGGGATATGGGAAATACCTGTAATAAAATGTTGATTTCCTTTTTTATTCTCAGCTTTTTGTGGAGAATTCTGGAAACACTGCAGGCATTTCAAGATGGTTTTGCTTCAGTTGCATAAATACCCTGTAACTTGTTCAAATGCAACATTGAAGGACAAAGCAGAGCAAATGTTAAACCTGATCTTCTAAGACTATTATGGTTGTTTGAGAGTTTATGCAGGCCATTTGTGATTACAAAATGTGTTGCATTTGAGAGATGGGTTCACAGGCTAATGGACTTGAAATGCCTTCAGTATATTGTATGTATATATTGTTTTTTATAGGAAAGATTGCTAGATCAGAGAAATATGTTGAAAACATGGACTAAGGACTTTTCCAGTGTTAATGGAATATAATCAAATTAAGTTTTCAGATTATTCAATAATTTTATTGGGATATCCTGTGACCTTTGATGTATGCAAATTAGATTGTCAGATGAACCATTAGCTGCACAGGGATATCATGTGATCAGTTTTTGACCTCTTTACACATGGGACATATCAGTTTGTAAATTGTGAACTAGGCTATGAAACAGAAAATAGTATTTGAACAACATGTATAGGGATCTAAAACTGGAAGAGTCCTTGTTGTTATGCTTTAGTGCATTCAATTTCTGGTCCAGGGTTTATTGAAAATACTGGAGTGAATTCCTAAGCCAAGGCTTGTATTATTATTTAGTTGTATTGGAGTCACTAAATTCTAAAAAAATAAATTGCGAAAAGCATAAGAGATAAAACAAGTACTACAGTATGTAATTCTAACAAAATAAGATAGAAAAGAAAATGATTTCTATGCAGACCTTATGAAATGGTGTTATACTTTTTTTTTTTTTTTTTTTTTTTACGTTTGCAATGCAATAAATAGATATCTATATTTACAACTAAATGGTCTTGGCATAAGTTTAAAATTTGTAGTGACAATTATGGTGAAATTAAAATTTGCATTCATAAATTACACTGGAGTATTTCACAAACCCTGGACTTCAGTATTTCACATGACAGTCATAGTATAGTGCAAATGTAAAAAATTATTTTCCAGCTGTACCCTTTAGCCTATTTCATAAGTTTTAAGTATGTGCACTTTAAGAAGAGTCCTATTTTAATTTCATGTGCTTACTGTATTCTTGATTTTGATTAGTATGTTAAGTTGTTTTGTTTTTTAACTGTATGGGTAGTGTTAATTTATTTCCGTGTTTGCTCTATTTTGTATAAGAAAAGGAAGAATTTAAAAACTCAGGAGATGCTACTTCTCATTAATTTAAGAATTTACAAGGATGTAGGTTTAAGAGCCTACATTAGATTTCCTATCTTTCTTTAAGTTTGATTTATTATATTTATAAGATATTTAACAATTTAAAAAAAAAGTTTGATTTATTATATTATTATATAAGATATTTAACAATTAAAAAAACAACAACAAAAAAATAAAAAAATAAAAACCCCAAAAGATACTTTTTTTTAAAACAGCAAAACCTGTTTGCCATTGTTTTTTTTTTTTAAATATGAAATAAAAGAAACAAAACCAGGTGAAAAAAATCTCTGAAGGATGCTTAAGGGACACTCTTAAGAGTTCATCTGTAGAACATATTTAGATACTGTTTTACATCAACCATCCTATTTTCTCTTAATAGATATTTTCATTTCTTTTCCACTTGTTGTAAAGCCAGGGTTCTTGCAGATTATAAAGACAAGTCCAGGCCGCAAGTTCTTAAAAATATTGAAAATCATTCTCTTACACAAATTCAAATGAAAACTTGAGTATGATTATCGTGCTCATCTATGTTTGATTGATTAGTTGTGTTCACAACCTATAAAGCATATTCTCAGCTAAGTCAAGATTTATACTCAATTCTGCTTATGCCATTGTTTGAAAACACTCTCTATTATTCTGAATGAAGCTTGAGCATGATTTTTTTCATGGGACACTAATTTTCAGCAATTTTGTGGAGGGTTTTTTTCACAAATATTTATCCCCACGAAAACATGTCCCTTTTATAGACCTCACGTTTTTTAGAACATAGATCCGTGAATAAATGTACCCACGAAATTCCCTTAGGTATATATTCAGCAAAATTTAGTGTCAATGAAAATTAATGATTTTACAGTATTTTATTTGTTTCAAAAATGCTGCTCATATTTCACAGACAGACACAAACTTAAAGTTGATAGGGCAGTTATTTTCGAATAGTATTTATCAAGAACAGAGGGCCAGGAAATGTTTTTGTTTGGAAAAATCTGTTCTGGTTGTGAGGACTCCCAACAGTCCCAAAAAATCATTGACTGTTTGCCCAGGAGATATTTTGTTTAGCGGGGACTCCAAACAGCTTTGGAGAATCCATGGCAGGGAGTCTTAGCTTTCAGAACAGTCTTGTGAGAACCCTGTAAGGTGATTATCACCTTTCTCTTGTCTCAGTTTGTACACATGCCTGTTGCCAGTAATGATTCGGTAACATAAGTTTGGACACCATATTTGTTACAGCTGAAAATGAATCTAACTGCTTTCTTTATGTGAATAAAGGATAGTAGTGAGAGATAGGAAATATTGATTTGGGAAAGGGGTTGGGTGGGGGTGGGGGTTGTATTCTTATGTAGCCTAATACGAAGATGTTAGGTCATTTTTTGAACAACTTAAGGAAGGAAAAGATGTTCTTAAGGAATGAAAAGATGTTATACAATGCAGCTCCATTATAACACTATATTTGGGGCCCAAACCTGGATGCCGCATGGTTTGGTGTAAGACAGCATTATAACTGCATCTTATATCACAAAATATAGTTTTGGGACCCAATGTTTAAGTCTGGTATAATGGACCTTTATTGTGTAGAACAGGCGTAGAACAGGGTTGTGTACAAACTGTGGAGCATTTTGTGCATTTTGTAGTCTGCTAATTTTGGTTTTTGTGTTTCTGCATGTTTCTAGAATCGTACATCAATGCTTGGAGGAAATAAACGACAAGCACCCCCTGCGCCAGCTACCAGTATCCCAAATCACAATAATATTGTAAGTGTTTCCCCAGATGGTATCCCAAATCACAGAAATATTGTGTTTTCCCAAATGGTATCCCAAATCACAATAATATTGTGTTTCCCCAGATGGTATCCCAAATCACAATAATATTGTAGCGAGCTGGAGGCTGTGTGTGTATGTGGTTTGTGTCTCACACTATCTCAGGGGCTATTCTACTCTCATCAAATAACCAAATTAAACTAAAAAGGTCTCCAACTAAACATTAAGGACAATGAAATAATCACAAGGCTCAAGTAAACTTAATAACTTTTAATCAGTTACTAAGTCAGTAGACTCTACCTTTGTAAAAAGATATAACTTATCAATAAATAAACTCTGTTATAATAATTTACAACCCGTATTTCATAGGCATACCCTAAACAACAATGCTTTAACTATACATTTAGATCTGCGTGCACCACTATGTACCTGTGCTTCGTTCACGTGAGACTGAAGTGCCAAACTCTGACCAGTTAATAATCTCAAATGGATTTACATTAAAAACCTCTCAAAATAAACCTATGTTAACTTCAAACTTTTGTATCCATTAAAGGAACAACAAAGTTACTTCTTAAATAAATTTGTATGTAAATAAATATGGAATGCTGAATCAAAAAATGTAATGGAGCGTCTCTTACAAGAATCAAACGAGAATGGAGTCCCCGCAACTCTACAGCGCGGAGCTTATATACTAGACGCTGCCCGCCTCCCGCAGATGCTGGAATCCCACAGTTGCGTGCAGCCCACCATTGCGTGCACCCCGCAACTGAGTGAATCCCGCATCTTTATGCAGCTGACAACTTCATCTAAATGACGTTAAACTGATAATTATATATGTATAATACATTAAAAGACCCTTTCTTAATCAAAAGTGTAACTATATACTTAATGTTCATTCAAAAATCTTCAATATAACAACAATTTCACTCTAGGTATAAAAGTAAAGTCATGTACCCTGTTAAATAAACCGCTATTTACTAGTAACCAAGGTGAACAGTCCCATGATGCATTGCGTGACCTTTGCACTGTAAACATTCAAGATGGCGGCATATACACAACTCATCACCAGTTTCATCTAATTAGGTAGAATGGTGGTTAAATACTGATGCCCACATAGAATTTATGGCTCAAGCAGTGTTTTAAACAATCTTATTTAACAGTTCATTTGATAATTCTGGCATGTCATTAAAGATAAATCAACATACATTCACAAAAATGTTCTACTAAAGATCGTCTGCATGTGCTTAACTCTGGAGCACTACATTACCCCCCTGTTAGCGTGACTAAGTTCCAACAGTCACGTTAAACCTTAAAATTCGATAAACTTTCCAAATCGCAATGATCCGTCTAAACGAAAAATACACAGGTTATACCCCTTTAAGGTAAACTATGTTCCCATGAACATAATACTACTTGAGTCACACCTTTTAGGTAACAACCATTCCTCATATATAAGAACTTCAGTTCAACACTTACCATAAAAATGTTCTCATGAACACAATAAAGCTTAAGTCTCACACCTTTAAGGCAAAATGTTCCACATGAACATAACAATACTTAAGTCTAACACCTTTAAGGCAATAATGTTCCACATGAACATAACAATACTTAAGTCTAACATTTTTAAGGTAAGTAACATACTGAATGAACACATATACTTTGAGCACCTTTTGAAACTAGAAATGAAAAATATTTACCACTACAACAATATTGCTAACACGACTGTAATTACTCAATAATTTCGTTATATTTTCTAAAACCTAAATATACCTACAAGCTTTATTAAAAACATTGTTTTTTTTTTGTTTGTTTTATACAACAATAAATAAGTCATCTAATCATATAGGACAAGAATCAGCCCATGAATCATACACTACATTATTTTCTTTCCAGAGGTTACTAATTTATGTTTCACACCTAAAGAAATACACTGTTATGTTAAAACACACATTAAAATTTGCCATATACTATCGGATGATACACCGGTAACTTCAAGTGTCTTTCCAAAATTTCATCACAAAGGGAGACCTTCATTGGCACATACAATGTCCTTTTAAATCCAGCTGGTACTGTCCATCATGGCACCTTATGCACTTAGTAATATTTGATACTCTAATAACACTGTTCATTTATAGATGCGTCACAGTTCTCTTTTCCATTTATCTAAATGAATACACTTATGTACGAACACTAGAATTTTAAATGTCTTAATACAGTTTAATAAAGGTTAAAGTCTATTCACTGATTCATCCTAGATATAGTGGATCCTCTTGTGAAACACTGTTTCCTTGTGACATTTACTCTCCTCCATATCCACTGAAAGCCCACAGGTGGCCGGGCAATCAGCGGACCTACCATTCACATCATGGCAGGCGGCTTACCCTCATCTCGCATTCGGCCTTGACACGCGAGATGCGGGCCTGCATTTTGCAGGCGACCCAATATGTAGCTTGACTTCCTGGACTCATAGGCTTGGAGTGCTCTGTACTGGCATATGAAGATATCATTTTACTGCAGGAGGCTATGTGACTTAAGTTTTACTAGTGGAGCCTTTTTGATAATAAAGTTCTTATAAATTAATAATCATGGCACAGTTCAATATTTCCTCTTCTTGTTTTCTTTCACCTCCCCCAACACAGACTTCAATGTGTTTTCCTTGGTCTCATATTTTCGCTTCAAATTATTGCCATTGTCTGCATCAATAACTCGCCTGATCAGTCGATTGGTGTTGTCTAGAGTATCCCTGATGCTCAGCATGGTTTTTTCCAGACATCGAATGGCCCTGGCATTGCTTTCTGTGTTGTCGGCCATCATTCTAGCCATTACTTTCAGGGGCTCCACCCATTTTGGTTCCTCCTCAGTATGGCTGGTCTGGGTGGCAGAAGAAACCATGGTTGCAGCAGGTTTTGGGGTGGAAGCTGGGGTTGGCTGCATCCTGCTGGTAGTGCCAAGGAGCTGTGGGAGTATGTCTTCTTCTTCGTCATAGTTCTCGTCTTGAACAGGTGTTCCAGCTGAGAGGCAGGTGAAAGACTTATCAGCAACCTTTGCAAGTTTCGGGGTTTCCAGCTTAGGAGCTTCAGGGACCCTGCTCACCTTGGGTGGACTCGTCAATGCTGGCAATACAAATGGGCCCTGGTTACCTTGGAGTAGGGATGTAAGCCACCCCGCTGGTACCTGCACAGTTGCCTGCTCTGCGGTGACCGTAGTTGTTGCTAATGGGACTGTTGCCGTAGCTGGCGCCACCAGTGCTGTTATTGGCGCCATCACTGGTGTTGTTGCTGGAACAACCAATGGTGATACCGGCCAATTGGGCGTTCTAGCTGAAGCAGGTTGGCACAACGCAGTGGATGCTTGAGGTTGAAGTAGGCTGGCGACAAAGGCTTCCAGGTTGTCGTCACTTTGGTCGAGGCCGCTTGACACCTGGTATGGAGATTCGGCCAGCTGTGCACAAGTATCGCCTAACCGCATCCTCTGCATGAAAATAGCCTGCGACTCCTCCTGAGACAACAGCCGCATGTCAGCCTCCCCGATGATATGGGGTACCCGGTTTCTAGTCAGGTAGGGTGTTGAGTCTGTGACCCCTTTCTCTGCCATCAGCAGCTGATGTCTCCTGTACTTTGTCACATGTCCCATTAGCTGACCCTCTTCACTGCACCGGAACATGCAAAGTGTGCAGTAGTAGGGCACCTGGTCCAGGGATAGGTGGTACTTCATTATATGGTCCACTACACGGTATTTGACATCAACCAAGGTGGAACCTGCTCTTTCACACCGGAGGCACTGGTAGGCCCTGCCCTTCCTTCTAGCTCGCTCTGCTTCTGGTCTCATAGTGCAGTTCTAACGTCTGGATAATTGCTCTGAAACAGTGCAAGTAGGAGGGACCCGTATAAGTTGGATGCATACCTATCAATCGTGTTATTATAGTTCAAGAGTATTCCATTTATACTGTTTACATGCATAATCTTCTTTATAACTTCTGTAGGCCATTTAATATAGTCCGTTATAGCACTTCAGTCTAGTTCATTGAGTTTCCCATACATCTCACTTGAAGATGATATATATACCGAGTTTTAATAATTTAAACAGCACAGTCACATTAGCACAGTCTAGACAGTTTATATTATACACAGTCACAAAAGTTCTGTATAGTCCCTTCATTTTGCACATTATGAACTTAACAAACAGTGAAGAAAATGTGAAATGGTGTGGTAATAAAAACGTTCATTCAGGCAGCCTATGCATACAGTGAGGATTAAGCTGAATTAACCAAAGTTCTCCTTCTGGTGAGAATCCACCTTGGACACTTGTTTCCTAAGTACGGCTTTAATTTGTCATGATGAACTACTCTTTCTTTTCCAGACTTGTCTAGCTGTAAGACAAAGTTGATGTCGGATAATTTCTTCTTCACCATAAAAGGACCATCATAAAGGGGAGTAAGCTTCTCTGTGACCCCGACTTTTCTTGCTTCGGCCAAACACCATACAGCATCTCCCACTTTGTAGGGCTGAAATGATACTCGGATGTCATACACATCTTTGTTTCTTTTAGAGATTACTCCAAGATGTCGCCGTGCCACATCATGTGCATACTGCATCTTCTGGCGTATCTTGTCTATATATTCGCCATAACTTTGGTCTATGTTGCTAGTCTGTTCTGCCTCAAGGTGCATCACCTCAGCAGGTAACCGTATCTCTCTGCCCAACACCATCATATTTGGGGTAAAACCTGTTGATTCATGGGGTGATGATCGATATGCACCTGCCAGGCAGCCTAGGTATAAATCCCAATCATCTTGTTCTTGTCCCAGGTATGCTTTCACCATTTTAATCAAAGTCCTGTTGAATCTCTCTGACTGGCCATTCCCTTGAGGGTGCCGGGTACTTGTCCTTGACTTGTGAACTTCAAGAAGCCTGCACATTTCTTTGAAGAGCTGACTTTCATAGTTTCGTCCCTGGTCGCTATGTATGGATAGGGGACAACCCCATCTAGAAATGAACTCGTTGACTATCTTGTTGGCAGAGGTTTCAGCTGTTTGGTCAGGTGTCGGTATTACTTCGACGTACTTTGTGAAGTGGTCTGTGAGAACAAGAATATATCTGTTTCCACGTGGCGTTACAGGTAAAGGACCAATGAAATCAGTCGCCAACACATCCCATGGAGCACCTGCCCTAATATTGCCCAAAGGTGCTCTTGGTGTTTTATGCGGCTTCTTATTGGCAGCGCACATATCACACCTACTGATGTAGAGCTTTATATCTTCTTTCAGCTTGAACCAATAGTATTTTTGTAATACTTTGCCTTTTGTCTTCTTACAGCCAAGGTGACCTCCTAGTATTGAGTCATGCGCCAAATGTAGGACTTCGGTCTTTAATTCTCTTGGAACAACCAGTTGAAGGGTGTCAAGATCGTCCTTACCATGAAACTTCTTAAACAGGACTCCATCATGCATCTGCAGTTGTTCCCAAAGCAACCAATAATGTCTCACCGCTGGACTCTTAATTGCCATTTCCCCACTCTGTGGTCTCTGTCCCTTGTGTTTGGCTGCTAGGATGTCCTTGATATCTGGGTCATTCTCCTGGGCTTCTTTTAGACTGCTAGTTGACTTGAGCCACTTCCATTGTGAATGTGTCTTACTTCTTAGACCGTGATTACTAGCTGAAGGGTTTTGGGTGGTATTTATCAAATCTGTGGTTGCTCTTATAGTTTCTTGTTCATCTGCCTGTCCTTGTGCTTTTTGTGGAAGGCCCCGGGCTTGATCTCTGGCATCTCCACCAGTGACGTGCTCATGGTTAATTCCTGGCCACTGAAGTTGCATGTCGTCTGCTCTTTTCTTGCACTTCTTACAGGGTCCACACTTGAGAGGTTCTGAGGTATCCACATCTGGGCATGTACACTCTCTTGGATTTTGGCATCGTGACAACGCATCACAGTGTCCCTGTTTCTTACCAGGCCTGTACTCAATGGTAAAATCATATGGTGCTAAAATTTCTAGCCATCTAGCTATTTTCCCACTTGGCTCTTTTAAACTAAAAAGCCACACCAGTGCTTGGTGATCACTTCTCACTAGGAATCTCCTACCTAAGAGATACTGCCTAAAATACTCTACAAAATACCTAACTGCCAATAGCTCTTTCTCAGTAACACAATAATTTTTTTTCTGCTTTATTTAGTGCCCTGCTTGCATAAGCAATCACTTTTTCTTGTCCATCCTGGTTCTGTGATAGCACCGCCCCTATACCAGCTCCTGAAGCATCAACATCTAGAATGAAGTCTCCACCTTCATTCAAAGGAAAACCCATAATATCACTGCTAACTAAGGCCTCCTTTATTTTGCCAAATGCTCTCTGGCAGTTTGTGTCCCATTTAAACAGTTTCCCTTTTTTGGTTAGGTCGGTCAATGGCTTTGCTATCTTGGAAAAATCTTTAATGAAGCGTCGATAATATGAGCCGGTCGCCACAAACTGCTTCACTTGTTTTGCATCTGTCGGTTCGGGCCAACTGAGCACCTTGGAAACATTGGTAGGGTCAGGCCTCACCCCATCTTTTGAAACAATGTGCCCCAAGAACACTACTTCTGACTGCAGCATGTTGCACTTCTCTGGTTTAAACTTTAATCCAGCACCCTTTATGCGGTTAAAGACCTCTTCTACTCTCTGGACATGCTGTTGCAGATTGGATCCAAATACAATAATGTCATCAATATAGATGAGACATGTTTGCCATTGTAATCCCTGTAGGGCTAATTCCATCGTCCTTTGGAAGGTGCTAGCGCTGTTGTTCAGACCGAAAGGCATCCGGGTCATTTCATACAGTCCATACTTGCAGCAAAAAGCACTCTTCTGTCTGTCTTCTTCTTTTAATGGAATTTGAAAGTAGCCACTAGTGAGATCGAAGCTACTGAAGTAGGTTGCTCCTGCCACCGCGTCAAGACAGTCCTGGACTCTTGGTAGTGGAAAACCGTCCGGCTTAACCAATGCGTTTACTTTCCTATAATCTACACAAGGCCGCACTGACCCATTTTTCTTCCTAACAAGTACTATAGGAGAGGCCCATGGAGAGGTACTTTTTTGTATTACCCCTTTTGCCAGTAAATCTTCAATTGCCTGTTTTTCTGCATCACAGTAAGCTAATGGTACTCTTCGTGGTCTCTGCTTTATTGGCTTGGCATCCCCAGTTTTTATCTCATGCTCTGTTAGATGCGTCACTCCGATATCCCATTCGCCTTTTGAGAAAATATCTTGGTACTTGCAGAGCAGTTCCCTGACAGTGTCAACTTCATCGGTTGACTTGCCTTGCACTGTCCTTTCATATAGGTCTTTGAGATGACTGGGTACAGTTGATTCTCGTGTACCTTCGCTTCTTATGGTAAATGCCTCTTTCTGTTTTTCTCTATTCTGATTAACATGAGCTCTCCTTGCTCGAGTCTTGTTAAATGCCTCCTCTCTATTTTCTTGATCCAATAACGTTGATACGATACACTCCGCTGGTTCGGCAACGCCTATCACACTGCTTTGATGTACTGTAACCTCTGTTGGGTATGGGTTGAGGATTCTAGCCTTGCACGTCGGAGCACTATTTAGTTCTACCAAAGTTGAAGCGACATGTATGGAGTATTTTTCTGTGAAGTCTTCTGAGCCCTCTATAACATATAACGCTTTGCCCGCTGAGTCGTCTGCCTCAGTCCTGTCAATAAATGTATCCACAATAACCTCAGTGTAACCTGGTATGGTATAATTGTCCGCAAGTTTAACTCTTCGTATTGAGCCCTCTATACCAATTTGTATGCATGGAATCTGGTGACCTTGAAGTTCTATAATTCCCTTGCTGAGGAGTATGTCGGCTGGACCATCTTCTCCATTTTGCAGTATGTCTATGCCTAGTAGAGCTTCATCCTCTATCTCGGCCACAATAGCTTCTATGTTTAATACCAGTGTACCCAATTTAATATTGAAGATTCCTTTCCCCAGCTCTCTGATTGGCATTCCAGATGCACCCAACAGACACTCTGACTTTTCTAGGAGAGGTCTTGTCTCCTCGCTCATTCTATGATAGAAGGTGTCTGATATTATTGTCTTGGTAGCTCCAGTGTCTGTTGTAAATAAAATTGGTTCTTGACCAATTACTCCCTTCACATAAATTCCTGTGCTTCGTGATTTCTTTCTCCTTATAATCTGAGAGTCCTCTACAACATCTCTTTTCTGAGTGTGGTCTTGAGTTTTTGAATGTTGGACCTCCCCCTGACCACTAGGTTCGGTCCCATCTAGTTTAAAGGTGGCTTTGCTTCTTTCTGTTCTGGTCTTCTGGTGCTGAATTTTGACTGAGACTTTGGAGTAAAGGTCTTGCCCTGTCCTTTCAGAGGGCAATTCCTTGCAATATGACCCTTCTGCTGACAGGAGAAACATGTAATTTCTTTCTTAATATGTTCCACATTAACTGATTTCTTGCTATCAGTTAAGTGGGACAGCTTATCTAATATTTGCTGTAGCATTGACCTCATACCATCTTCTGCTTTATTACATGGATACTCTTCAGCTTGTGTTTGACTGCCCGTCTTTGTTCCAAGTTTCTTCTTGTCATTATCGACTCTGTTTATTCTCCTAACTTCAGTAGTCTCGTCATCAGTTTCGCTGTCATCTGACCAGTAGTTCTTGGTTTGGATTTTTCTTGCAAATCTTCGCATCTTCTTGTCATTGTAAGGCATTGCTCGCCGGCGTGTTTGAAGGAAGTTTACGACATAGAAGACCGCTTCATCTATGTCTTTCGGGTCCTTATGGAACTCTACCTCAAATCTTGCATCGTCATCTTGCAATCCATCCAGGAACCTCCGTACAAGGTCTTCCTGTCTCACAGTATTGTCCCTGTATCCATATCCTTTTGCATAAAGTCTTTTCAACTCTGCTGCATACTCTTCTGCTGTTTCGTTCTCTTTCTGATCCCTTCTACTGAACTGCGCCGCAAAGGTACTTGACATCTCAACTTTTCTAAATCTGCTCTGTAGTTCCCTAACCAGTTCTTTATAGTCACTCAAGACCCACCTTGGAAGCTGCGAAAAAACAAATTCACCCGCCGCACCCTGAAGCTTGGGTAGGAGGCAATCTAGCTTGTCATCATCACACCAATGATGTCGCTCTGCGATAGCTGTGAATCTGTTGAACCAGACTTTCCAATCTTCTTTACCTGTAAAAGGGGGTAGTTTAACCTGGGTGCGACCATAAACATCACTATGGTTGGTATAGGTTCTATCTGTTTGCATTATAGTGCCTGGATTCACCATGGATCTTGTGGTATTTACTTGGGGTAAACTCAGGTTGTGTTCATTATGGATACGATATGGGGTATTTGTCCTCCACCTGTTTTGGGTATTGCACGGGTGTGCTCGTGCATGTCTAACGGCTATATTGCATTCATCTCCCACATGGCTAGATATACTATTGTTGCTATAAGAGTCTTTCACAGTACAGTGCAAGTCACTTCCTGAGCATGGCCCACTCTGCATTCCCTGTAGTGGGTAACTACATCCTTGGGAGTAATTATCACCAGGTAAGTTGAAACCCACCATCTGCCCATTAGGTGGCTGTGGTTGCCTAACAGCATTATACTGCTGCTTGGGTTGGATTACATCTGTCATTACACTGCCTTGTTCAACTGTATAAACTGTGTCTCCCCCACCGATTGCACCGCTTTCTATTGCCTGATGTACTTCTACTTCAGCCCCAACTTCATGTGTCCCATCAGGTAAATGTATACTGTGCTCTGTCACCCCTGACACGATTTCGGTATCTGTCCCTGTCATGACTTCGTTACCACTGTACTCCTCCATTTCCAATGGTTCTGTTGTTTTATCTAATTTCTTTCTGCCCATTGTTCGCATCACTGGATCTGTCTTGAAATGTAAACAGATCCCACTTCTGACACCATAAATATGTAGCGAGCTGGAGGCTGTGTGTGTATGTGGTTTGTGTCTCACACTATCTCAGGGGCTATTCTACTCTCATCAAATAACCAAATTAAACTAAAAAGGACTCCAACTAAACATTAAGGACAATGAAATAATCACAAGGCTCAAGTAAACTTAATAACTTTTAATCAGTTACTAAGTCAGTAGACTCTACCTTTGTAAAAAGATATAACTTATCAATAAATAAACTCTGTTATAATAATTTACAACCCGTATTTCATAGGCATACCCTAAACAACAATGCTTTAACTATACATTTAGATCTGCGTGCACCACTATGTACCTGTGCTTCGTTCACGTGAGACTGAAGTGCCAAACTCTGACCAGTTAATAATCTCAAATGGATTTACATTAAAAACCTCTCAAAATAAACCTATGTTAACTTCAAACTTTTGTATCCATTAAAGGAACAACAAAGTTACTTCTTAAATAAATTTGTATGTAAATAAATATGGAATGCTGAATCAAAAAATGTAATGGAGCGTCTCTTACAAGAATCAAACGAGAATGGAGTCCCCGCAACTCTACAGCGCGGAGCTTATATACTAGACGCTGCCCGCCTCCCGCAGATGCTGGAATCCCACAGTTGCGTGCAGCCCACCATTGCGTGCACCCCGCAACTGAGTGAATCCCGCATCTTTATGCAGCTGACAACTTCATCTAAATGACGTTAAACTGATAATTATATATGTATAATACATTAAAAGACCCTTTCTTAATCAAAAGTGTAACTATATACTTAATGTTCATTCAAAAATCTTCAATATAACAACAATTTCACTCTAGGTATAAAAGTAAAGTCATGTACCCTGTTAAATAAACCGCTATTTACTAGTAACCAAGGTGAACAGTCCCATGATGCATTGCGTGACCTTTGCACTGTAAACATTCAAGATGGCGGCATATACACAACTCATCACCAGTTTCATCTAATTAGGTAGAATGGTGGTTAAATACTGATGCCCACATAGAATTTATGGCTCAAGCAGTGTTTAAACAATCTTATTTAACAGTTCATTTGATAATTCTGGCATGTCATTAAAGATAAATCAACATACATTCACAAAAATGTTCTACTAAAGATCGTCTGCATGTGCTTAACTCTGGAGCACTACAATATTGTAAGTGTTTCCCCAGATGGTATCCCAAATCACAGAAATATTGTGTTTCCCCAGATGGTATCCCAAATCACAATAATATTGTAAATGTTTCCCCAGATGGTATCCCAAATCACAATAATATTGTAAGTGTTTCCCCAGATGGTATCCCAATAATATTGTAAAATGTTTCCCCAGATGGTATCCCAAATCACAATGATATTGTAAATGTTTCCCCAGATGGTATCCCAAATCACAATAATATTGTAAATGTTTCCCCAGATGGTATCCCAAATCACTATAATATTGTGTTTCCCAGGACAGCATCCTAGATCACAATAATATTGTAAATGTTTCCCCAGATGGTATCCCAAATCACAATATTATTGTATATGTTTCCCCAGATGGTATCCCAAATCACAATAATATTGTAAGTGTTTCCCCAGATGGTATCCCAAATCACAATAATATTGTAGGTGTTTCCCCAGATGGTATCCCAAATCACAATAATATTGTAAATGTTTCCCCAGGTCCCAAATCACTATGATATTATCACAATAATATTGTAAGTGTTTCCCAAGACAGCATCCCAAATCACAATACTTTTGTAAGTTCTGTAGGCAGATCTTACTTAACATCTACAGAAATATTTCCCCCCAGAAAAGTGTTTAAAAATCAAGTTTCTTCCTAAAAAGTGTCTAACTAACATTGCCAGGAGGTTTATGGTTACCCTGTACTTATAATATTTTTGCTACTAATTGCTGTCAAACTGTGAGAGTCAATATGCTTGGGGACTGGGAACCTATACAAATATGTCAAAGAGTTAGTTGGAATCTTTGTACTAGGGACATTAAGGGAATAGTGCAAATGTTAGTCACTTGAAAATAAGGAAAATTAATGGTGTTTTCTTATATGTATGATTGTGAAGAGATTGTACACAGCTTGTTTGTTGCAACACATCACTGCTTTTCACCTGTTGAATACAGCATTTACAATTCAACAAATCACTTCAGAAAATGACACCATGTTTACTTAGATTTTATATTTGATTTTTTTTTCATACTTTTCATTTTATATTTTTATAGAATAATAGTTTTCAAGTGGCTTAATAGATTACAAGATGTTAACAGGGATATCAGTCTTAAAAAATCAAAAGAGAATTTTTTTTTTTTAAATATTTGGGCGTCAGACAATTTGAGTGTCAAAATGGATGTTTTTGCGCATGATGGAAAACCCTGTGTTAGATAATGATAAGTACTGTTGTAAGCCCTACTGTAGCAATCATGTTGGTGTAAGGGAACAGGTTCAGAATAAAATAAGTGCACCTTGTTCAGGCTGCATCACAGCCCTGGTTTGGCTTGGGGTGGTTCTACTGGAGACTGGCCAATCAGTGCTTCCTTCACAGGGTGGGGGACCAAAGGATTTATCATGTAGATTTTGCTGATATTCATTGTTAAATAATTATTGATATATATGATTAATAAAGGGTTAATGGAAAATTTTTTTTTTTATACAACAGAGAGTATTAATATTTAATGATTTAATTTAATTCATTAGCAAAGAAGATGATTTTGATAAAGACTATTGAATACAGCTTTAATTTCTATAATTATAATGTTGAGATTTAATGTTATTCATTGTTGTTTAGTCTATTGATATCGAGAGAAAAAAAAGAAGAAAAAAAACAACAAAAAACACGTACTGAACTCAGAAATGGATAACACATTTACAAGATAATTCTGTGATAATTTTAATTTCACTGTTTGAAAATCAAATGAACAATATCACGTGTACTGTAGTCAGACTTTTTGATTGTGGATCAGTGTTTTGTTGTTTGGCTTTTCCACTGTTGGCTGACAGCTTTGTGACTCACTTTTTGTAATTGATTGGTCTATACTTTTGTTGATTTTTTGTGTATGTGCATTATAGATTGAATATAGGACAATTTATGATGCATTTGGATAGATACAGACATATACTGGTAGATAGATACAAAAATCATGTAGTTACCAGATAAGAACCAATGTAGAATTATATTTTGAAACAAATTTCCAACCATTAAATACTTGCAAAGGATTTCAACATAAATAACATTAACCCTTTCCCTCATACAGGACACCATGAAAAGACCTATGCGAACAGCATAAAACCAGATCAGCCCGCGAGTAACTCGCAGGCTGATCAGGTTTTATGCTGTTCGCTGCTCCTCAGTGGTCTGGAAATGAGTATTTTGTAATTAAATTTGGTAAGGTTTAGCTGTGGTTTTCTGCAGATCAGGCTTTATGTGATACCTATTGAGGGCGTCAAAATGAGTCTATATGAGGGAAAGGGTTAAAAAGACTGTGCAACTGTTTTTACAACATGATTATGGTAACAGAGCACCAACATTGGTATGCTTAGCACCCACATTCACTTATGACTAGCCACATTTATTGTGTGAACTTTCTGCACCAGACACATGCACTTTGAATATTGCCAGTATTTATTTCAAAGCATTTTACTCGGGTAATTTTTGTAAGAAATATATACTATATTTTGATGAAGTTTTTTTTTCTTCTTAAAATTAAAGGAAGCTTTTCAGCCAGGAAAAATATCTTGCTTTCCTTTCTTCTTTCTTTTGTTGATTTAAATTTCTATTGTATATAACTTTCATTGGCATGAATTTTATTTTTATTAACATATATATTGCCATGGGTTTCTTCAGTGTCTGATTATTATGAGAATAATATGTAAATCCCCTGCAGAGGAAATGTCAGTGTTTTCTTGCAGACTAGATTTTCTCCATAGAACTCTCAAAATCTACTGTCATTCATTGTTTTGTGTTATTTGATTGCCTCTCTGAGACTGTGTTTACATGTAACCTGGCTTCATTTTTTTTCTTTTTTTGTTTGTATATATGTCCATATATATGTCTTAACCGCTTCTGGTATGTGTACCGCTGTGTTGATCAGTCTTGTGTGACCTTTACAGCATGTAAACCCCTCTCAGCCTCAGTATCACGTAGGAGCCCAGCAACAACGACCCTCGCATGCAATCCAAGACTCCAGGCCTAACAATGTCCAGCATGGAAATGATCCAAGGGCTCAGCAGCCTTACAACCCTGTAAGTAAACTTCTAATTCATCATGGGTTAACAGTGTGAGTGTGTTTTTGATTTGTGTGTGAGTGTTTGATTTTATAATTCTATTAAGGACTTGTGTGTTATAACTCTCTGACATACTGAGGAATTGTATAATTTGGGGACTTACTTAATGGTTAGGGATTTGTGTATGTGAGAAACAGGATAAATTAAACCAGAGAATGAAAATGGGAAACTAGGAGAGTTTAAAATTTTATTTTATTCTATATTTTATTGAATACTTGTATGTTTTGTACATATCCATAAGAAACACCATTTATTGCAATATCAGCACTTGTGTGGTTGTAGTTAGTAAACATTTTCTCACTAAATTTCTCTTATAACATCCTCTTGATATTTTCATGGTTTTGATATCACTTCCGTAATGCAGTATGTACTAACAGGGCAGGAAACACTCACTTAGCTGTACATACTTTTAGTACTTCAATGATTTTCACAATGTAAAATATCATGTAGTAGCATGTGTGGTAGCAGTCCTTGACCATTTATGATTACTCCAGACAAGAGGAGCAAGTCACCTGCTTGTACATAGGTTCTCCTGGTGGCTAGTTCTAGCAGTGAAAAAGGGAAAATGTGTAAATAGCAAGACTATTATATTGAATCATTGTGAACTTATTTGATTATGTCATATATATGTAATGTGGTGGATGTTCTTATTATCAGTACTCATCTATCTTACATCCGAGATTAGTCTTAGTATGCTATACCCAGAGTTTTACTCCTGCCATTGAGCAGTCTTCATTGGTTGGTAGTACAGTTATTGTAGTACAGATCTTGTGGTACAGTTCTTGAGGTACCACTTTCTTGATATATCAATATGCAGCAAAACATTTTCAGCCATGTTACTAAACAGATTAAGTTTTGGAGATGTCACTTACATCTTCCAGGCTAATCTTGTTTTACAATGGTGTTGCAGACAAATGCACTTTTCCAGTGTTTTTACAGTAAAAATTTAGACACAGCTGTTCCCATTTGTGACTCAGTAGACTGCAAATTAATGGTATCACAAACAAAAAAAACTTTTCTTTCTATTGTGTAATCCAGGTCAACAATAGGCTACCTTTTATCCCAGTGTAGCTATTGGATAGTTGAAAGTCAGTTTGAATACAATGGTAAACACTGGAAAAGTTCATTATTATATAAGGAGTAAAAAGTGAAGATGCAAAAACATGCAGAGATATTCTTGGATTTAATGAAAGAGCAATATTCCTGACTTATTAGAAACTAATGTTGCCTGTTTTTCTGCATGTTTAGTCGGCACGTCACGCAGGGCCCCAGTTAGGGCCTATTATTCATTCACGCTCCGACTCTGCCCCATCTCTCGTCGACTCGAGGCAGGACCCTGTAAGTGACTCACATTTCAGTTCTAAACAAACCGCTTATGGTACCATGGTAGCCACACTGGTAGGATTAAACTCCTGATTTTTATGACCCATTTTCCCCCCTGAAAACAAAGTGCAACTGTAAAAGTTTTAAATATGTATTATCTCTAAGTAAAATATAAGTTCTTTTCATGTTTATAAGTGGAAGTTAATGAAAAATATTTCAAATATTTCTTATGAAGTTGTTTTCTAGTTTAAGAAAATTTTCAGATTTTCAATCCTAAAAAAACTTTCTTCTTCCTAAATTTGATAAAAAGATGATTTTTACACACTTCAGGATCTACATTTGTAGAATTAAGATCACAAATCAAGTTACAGCTTTTGTATTTGTATTAATATGGAGAAAGGCACCATTATAATGGTTGCCAGTGACACGTCTAAAGAGGATCAGTATGGTTGCCATGGATACCAGGGATTGCAGGCCAGATTGGTTACCCACACTTATGTCCATCCCAAGCTGTCTCAGGTCAAGCTGGGATTTGATTCACCAGGTATTGATGCGGAGATCCAAACTCAACTTTCTGATTCAGCAGAGGTGGATAATGTTGTAAACTGTTTTAAGAAACTGACAATAGGTGGGCATAGTTTGTAAAAATGAGTTGACACAAAAAATTAAAAAAACAATTGGAAAAAAATTATTGGAAAACAATTTTCAGCCAGAAAAATTCAAGGGTCAAGAGATGGAGTTCGATAATCAGTTTGGTTCCCTGCATGAGTTGAGTTGCTGGATCCCTGCATTGCCTGTTAGTACCCTAAACTGTACTTGCCAGAAAGTCCTTACATACACTGTGGGACTCAAAGAGTCAACCACAGATTTGAAATGTCACATGAAACTGAAAGTTTATATCTTTACAAGCCAGCATTTCTCAAGAGTTTTTTTTTTGTTTTTGGCCATTATCATATATTAAGCACATTTTTGGGATTTTTTTTAGGGGGGAGGGGTTGAAAAGAAAAACCAAAATATCTGCTTTTTAAAAAACACTAGTTGCAGTCATGAAAATGACAAAAAATGATTTAGCTTCATTAACGGTTCCTAAATTTTGCAACTTTACACCTCTTAAGTCTTTTGCCATGGTATTTTGTTTTGTAGTTCAGAGGATTTTAATTTTTTATATGAAAAAGAAATCTTTGACTTGATGAATCATGTATAGTGGACTTCAGAAGCTGGCAGGGGAACATGTTTTATGGTTAGAAAACACTGCTTCTCACTTAGTTATTCATTGCCATTCAACTAACATGTGTCACATCATGGAAACTTGAACACTATTAATAATTTAAAAAACATGTAAATACGATTCCTTTCTTTAAATACAAAGTAAATATTTAGTGGCCTACTTTTCCCAAAGTAGCTGGGAAAAATCCCTGGACAGTGCAAACACTGAGGATTTCATTGGGTCTTCCAGATTAATTTTTGTATCTCATAGTAATGCATCTAATGTCACCATTTTTTCTGGTCAGAAGGAACCATCATAAAAAATTATTCTGTTTATAAGTTATGAAATTATTTTACCCCCGCTAATTATAAACTCAGGTTTCCATGACGTGACCTCACAATCATACACAGTCTAATTTTCATTATCATGTGCTAGGACTTGTAACCCTACAACTATTCCTCTCCAATCATTGCTTTGATATTCTGCCATCCCAATATAGTAGTATTGTCAATTTATCTAGGTTACCACACAGCCGTCTTTTTTTCTACGGATCATCTTGGCAGCACTTGTTAATCATTATACTCTTTTTCATTTTGACTGTTTCATCCAGAGATCTTCAGTAATTTTTAGATAGGCTCATTTTGTCCAGTTGTCTTTCTGCAGCATTCTGACCTTATGATGGTAATAAAATGGATTTCCCAATATTTTTACACTGGACATTTATTTGAGGTATTTAATCATATACTGTGAAATAATTTTATTTCGTGGGGATGAAATTTCGTGGATTCAGTGAAAAAACATGTTCGTGGGGACAAGAATTCGTGGATTCGTGCGTTAGAAAAAAAAAATTTTTTTTATTTATTTATTTCAACGTTATCTGGACGTTGACTTGAAGACCTTTACAAAATTCAAGTTGAAAAGAATGCAGCCTAATATTGATCATAATATGTTAATGACATAACATTTAGTATATGTTAAGATCTGTTTTCAGAACTTACTTTTAGGGAGTGTTAATCAGACCAAAGTAAGTGTAAATAAATTTAAGCTTGTGGCCATATAATTTTCGTAATATTTCGGCCATGTATTGCTTAGGATAAAAACCGAGGTCACCACAGTTGTGGCACAGCATGATATCCCGGACCCACTCGTCATCAACTGGGGCTAGACAGGATGTCCTGTAGTGCCTCAGGGCAAGTGGACAATGGGGCACAGCAGGTGTCAAATCAGTCGTCTTGATGACAACGACAAATCACTGTGCTATATTGGCCATAATACAGGGTGGATCTCTCCTACCCATGCAGCTTATCTACGCAGGAACTTGATGACACTCATGTACTCAAAAAAATTATGACACAATTTGTAATGAAGCAAAACTTTACAAATGAAAGGATAAAACGAGTAATATATATACATGTACATATATCATGTATATATTATAAAACTATGTACCATAAAACACGACTAGTACAGCGACCCCAGTATAAACAAAAGTGGGTGGAGTACTGTAAATTATGGTGGAAACCAACTCAAAATTAGTTGCACTTGTACATTAAACACAAAAAGTAACACAACTAACATTATGAAGTTTTCTTTGGCGATTTATTTGCTTTTTAATACATTATATTCCAGAACATAAACTTTATATATATTATTGAACTCAATTTACTTGAGTCTGTTGGGGTATGGGAGAAGGTCGTCATTATCGGCGAGCTGTTTGACATGATAAATGAAAACTTTTCATGGGAACATAAATTCGTGGAAAGCGGCGTCCACAAAATCAACGAAAATTAATCCCCCACGAAATATTATGATTTTACAGTATAATGTTACCTGAAATTGTTTTCCACTTTGTTATGAAACTTTTGAAATGTATTTTAAGAGGACATGGGTTTAATTTCATTCATGGAATTTAATTGCATTATTACAAAAGGCTATTTTTGTTTTTAGATATGTATACTGTCTAGGTATTTGTCATATTTTGTAAAATATTTACATAAATTAACAATGCTTAAATCATTATGTATAAGGGACAAGGTATTAATTCATCACCAATAACTCATCTTGATGTGTTGAGTGCAGGAGAGCATTATATCACCCGGATAGGACGAGGTGATACAACATTCTTGCACTGCCATTGTTTTCTGCATTTTGTTGTCTAATCATCTAACTCAAGTCTTAATTTTTGTTAATTATTAGATATTTTGTTTCGCTTTCATTTGTTGGTCAGTAATAATTGTGAAAAATATCTGTTCATACTGAATCCACTAGTAAGATTATAGTCGGTATATAGAAAATATATCACTGGTAATGTAAAAAGAAATGCAAAAAGAATAATGTCTCATAGATGAGATGTTATATGAGAATAAAAACGTCATTTTCATTTCACATTGATACATGATTTAATGATTGCATTTTTTTCCCACCCATTTTTGTCTAGAATTGATTTATATGTACCACTGTTTAGACGTCAATGATAGCTAATGTGATGTGATGTTTTAAAAGAAGCCCA
>CM037782.1:1875671-1925671 GCA_021229015.1 Solen grandis | reverse complement strand
TCCCATTTATAGTCAACAAGAAATGTGACATCCCCACCTTCCATTTATAAGTCAACAATCTCTGAAAAATGTTCATTTATAGAGAAGGTAAAAATAATTTATCTTGAGTAATTAAAGTTATTGAAAATTGTATTAAGAATCAGACAGCAGCCAATACTGATAGTGCTTTTCATGTTTAGAAAGATGTGCATGTGCCAACCAATTAAGTGAAGACTCTTAATTTACACAACATCTATTTATAACAATATAGTCATGAATATTGATCAAAGAGACTTCAGAGTAGTTTTTTAATAGGTTTGAAGTAACATGAGCATCCTGAAATTGATTTCCAACAAAGTCTTATGATCTGTAATTCTAAGGCTTTTTCTTGAATTCTTATACAGTAGAAACCTCGTTATTTAAAGACCACCACTGGTTCCAGAAAAAAGTGGTTTCATTAAAGTTAATTGTTACCAATACAGTGAGAACACTTCTTAAAATTATTTGGTTCTAAAAGTGAATGTTCTTAATGGCAAGGTTGTCTTAAGGTAAATGCCCTGTAATGGTTCTGCTACATTTTGGACCTTATGGCCTTTGACAGAGATAACCAAGGTTTCCTAATGTTTCATTTAGAGTACCTTGGTTATCTTGGTAGAGGTTAAGTGGTCCAAGACATAGCAGAACCATTACAGCGACTTTACCTTAATTCAGAGGTGGTTGACCATATAGTGAAGTTTATATAGCCAGAAGATAATAGGTAAGTTTTGGAATATATACATATAGCCTTTGATAAATCTCCATTTTTTTTCTTTTGATAACATGTCAGTCGGAAAAAAGGAGTGTTTATAAAGGAAAGAGTTGCAAATCCCAAGTGTATACAAGAGGGCCAAGATGGCCCTAGATCGCTCACCTGAGAAAAGTATCATTCATTGCCTGTACAAAACAGATTGCTTTAGAATTAAGATGATGAGGTGAAACAATGTTCAGGAATTTTCTGACCCCATCCACAAAAGATATCATCATGACAAACATTCTGCCAAAGTTTGAGGAAGATTGCATCAAAACTGTGGCCTTTAGTGTGTAAACAAGATTTTTCTAAGATTTGACCTATTGACCTACTTTTCGGTCCGGCCCAGCCCATTTTCGAAAGGGTTCAAGATATTATCAAGACAAACATTCTGACCAAGTTTGAGGAAGATTGGATCAAAATTGTGGCCTCTAGTGTGTAAACATCAAATTGTTGACGGACGACGGACGATGGCCGACGGACAATCAAGTATCCCAAAAGCTCACCCTGAGCTATGCTCAGGTGAGCTAAAAAGCATTGGACTCCTGTTTAACCACCACCCTGTTGAAAGGAATAGGTTGAAGAAAAATCTCTCCAATTCTGATTTATATACAAGTTGAAATAATTATCCCAAGAAAAAAAGAGAAAAAGGACACAACAGATTTAATAATATCATTTAATTTAGGAGCAAGAAAACAAAACCTCCACCAGTTTAATCAAAGGAACAGCAGACAAGTTTACACATAACCACAAAAACAAAAGCTGTGACTAAAACAACGCTTGAACTGCCAAAAATTATAAAACAGGAGTTAGTTGGTATAAGTTTGGTGGTTACTTGTTAATGAATTTGAAACCGTCACAATGTTGCACAAGGAGAACATGACTTCAGAACATGAAATGGTGATGCATACTCTAATTGTGATGATTGATCAATTACCAATCAATTATATTGATTGCTTATATTTGTGTACTCTTTTAGTCCTCTTACTCCTCTATGTCAAAGAAAATGTATGTCAGATTATTAATCCTACTTTCTATTTATCCTAAAAGTTTTAATCAAAAAATATATCTAAGCATAAGAAAAGCAAAGATTATACAATGTACAAATTTGAAAAGTGGTCTGTGCCATAAATAATAAAGGTCAAACAATTGGTGTTCAATTTTGAAAAAGTGTTGATGACTTTTATGAAATTTCTGATTATCTACAGTTCTACCATGGCTAGGTGTAAATTGCTTTGTGAAATATGTATGACCTTTACAATATCTAGACATTATTAATCCACTTCAAAAGTTTTCTTTCCTGTATCTGATGATGATGATGATGATGGAGATGATATGATATTTCTAGAAACAAATGACCATGCTTAAACAAAGGGAGATAGCAGCATGCAGTTTTCTAACAATCTTACCTCATGGCTAACTGATCTGTGAAATGGATTCTGGAAGGCAAACAGGAGAGAGGTGTCAAACATGATATTTCTAATGAAAGTAATGACTTACTTAAAATAGATAAGGGAAAGAAAAGAATTGCATTTAACTTCCTAGATAAAATCTCATTATTCATGAATTCTTTACAGAATTCGTCATTTGGAAAAGAATAGAGCATGAAAGATTGATTTTTGACACTTATAAACAGGGTAAATTCTTATGGCATTTAGAAATGTGGGCAGGCGTAGTTTAGATTTTAGTTTAAAAAAAAAAGGATAATGATACCTGACAGGGCATCACTAGCATAGTTAGTAAACTATTATATATAATCCCTGAAAACATTTTTTTAATGCAGGACACAGAAATACATTTTTGTAGATACAAAACAGATGATCTCCCTTTGTTTATATTCATGTTATAATGAGCATCTTATAATGTAAACAATTACAACAAAATTACACATGAGAGCATGAAAACATGTCAACAAAGTAAATACACATATACAATTGCATTTATATTCATATAAGGTGATAAAATTAATGCTGGAAGTTATCATTTTTTATAACATTTTTTCCTTTAAAAAACATCTTTAATCTATGTGGCCCACTGGAAGACTGTCAGACTCTGGATGTAAGGGCTGAAAGTTAAAACCCCAACAAGACACCATAATTCTCTCATTACCTTTCAACGTGCAAAGTACTGGTCCAATTCAGGAACAACCTAGAGGTTAGGTAACATTTACAAGCTCTTGCTTTTCAATGAATATAAAAAGCTAGTTTTAGAATTCAATGCCAGTTGATATTTAGATATATATATATATATATATATATATATATATATATATATATATATATATATATAGTGCTACCAATAAAGGTGAATAATATCCCACCTTAACTCACTCAATATCAATTTACAATTTTTTATTTTTATTTGTAAAACAGGCTATGACAGGACACATGATTCCCATATGTTATATAGTGCCTGCATCCGTCACTTAGTGAGATAGAAGTATATGGGATAAAATACCCTACAACTTTGAGTTGTTCTTGTTTACATCACAAACTACCAATATAAATATAAATGCCATGGACGATGCTGACCAAACTTGATGCCAAAACCTTTAAAAACTGGCTCTGTTTAATTTATGTATCAATAGATCAATAAATCTTGACTCCTTTTTGAAAGAAAACAATGGAATGCCCTGCACTGATCCCATAAATCCTGAAATTACACAATCTGAAGCTATCTTTCCTGACATTGAAGAACTGTACCGTAAGTCACAGGTGCTGGTGTAAGATGTATGATTACTGTTCCCTTCCCCATACACTGAAGCAGGGGTATTATCACATCAGTGTTTCAGTCCTATGGGGTATGACCCCAAATGCACTGAGGCACCTGGGTGGGACCATCAACATACCTAAGGCTTCCTCACATGAAAAATCTAAGGGAACAAACTGGGTTTCAAACCCACAGCAATGAGCAGAGATGTGTACTGTTATATAAAAATGTGAACTAAAACAAATGTGACCTATGAACTGATAATATCTAGTATGAGATGTAAATTAACAGTTCAGTACTGTAGTATCTAATTTCATATTCAATATAACATTGTCTGATAATATCTCCATATTACAAGCTAGAACTATCACTGAAGGTGATTAGTAGCCACACAAACTGCTTCAACATAGAAGAAGGGCTATAATTCTCACAAAAACCTTGACACAGTTATCTGCCCTTGTCTACTGCTTGGTCCTATCATAAGTCCCCACTTTACTATAAATATACCTGAAAGTGAAATTCAAATTTCTTAATCATTAAAAGTACTTTAATTTTGTTAAAAACGTAAGGAATGATCAAATCAATTATCATTAACCCTTTCCCTCATGTAGACTCATTTTGACGCACTCAAAGCCTGATCTGCAGAAAATCACAGTTAAACCTTACCAAATTTAATTACAAAATCCTCATTTCCAGACCACTGAGGAGCAGCGAACAGCATAAAACCTGATCAGCCTGCGAGTTACTCGCAGGCTGATCTGGTTTTATGCTGTTCGCATAGGTCTTTTCATGGTGTCCTCTATGAGGGAAAGGGTTAAACATGGAATCCATGTATAAAACAAGAGCATCGAGAAGCATGGCAATATACGTCTGAAGGCAGTGCAATGTGAAGACCCTGATATGGTGTATGGTACAAACCTGTTGTCATTCACAGAAAGCATACTTGTATTTGTGGTGTGTATACTGCTGATTCTATCATGGACTGATTCACACTTGGGGCTGAGACTATGACAGTCATATGCAAAAGAGACAAAGGGCCTTAACTCCTCAAAGAAATATGTGAGCATAAAATCCTGCCTTCATGCGTAACTACATATGCATGGATACTGAATAAATTTGAAAACAAATCCCAGCAATATAGAGGAGTTGACATATCACATGATCCTTCCCATAGAACCATAGCCCATCATTATATAGGAAAAGTGATCAAGGGAAATTACTCCAAATCAAATGTGAGCATGAAATGTGTGGCCTTCATGAAAAGCCACATGAAGAAAAGTGTAACTGGTAAGTTCAATCAAATCCTCCAGTAGTGTAGCAGTTTTGTTTACCAGGTTCTGCTTAACTCTGCATAAGAAAGATACAGAGTAGATACAACATATTCTTACAATATATCAGTATGATATGTGACCTTCAAGTGTGACCCTGACCTTGAACCAAGCCATCTGAAACCTATGCTCTGCACATCCTCTAAGTATTGTTAACATTTCTGTTAAATAATTTCAATCTCTTTAAGCGGTTGAAGAGATACAGAGCAGATATAAAATTGCTAATGGACAGACAGATGACCAGGGGCAAACTTTAATACAAAAATAATATGAAAAGACAGATTTTAATATAATGACAGCTCATATGCTATCATCATTTTAATGATAATTAAGATTTTGTATGCAACATATGTTTACTTTTCATATGTAATACTTGGCACAGGGGTCAGAACAGTTGGTTATTTCCATAGAGACGAAACAGATGTTCAAGGTGAAACAAATAAATCTTCAAAGTAAACAGAGGGAAACACATGTCATCTGCACCTACGTAAACAGAAAGTACCTGACTTTTCCTGTCATTGCACTGAAGTGAACCATTACTTGTGAGCAGGAAATCTGTGTTATTGCTGACATTCTGCTCCTGTGCATGTTTTTATTTACTTCTCGTATTTACTTTTTTATGTACAGGTAATTTGTGGCATGCTATCAATACTGCAGCCATTCTTAAATACTCTTCCAGATGTTAATCATATCCCTGGATCAGGCTGGAGCAACAGGTAAGAAGTGTTACTACTGAACTACTCTGTAGAGAAGTCACAGACACATGCTGCATCTTTGAGCAGATATGAACAACTTATAATGTCATTATGTTTTACTCAGCTTGTTATCCCCTATCTGAACAACAAGGAAATTTTATCAGAGCAGTTTGTTATCCTATCTAAAAATCCTATCTGACCAATATGCTATCCTACCTGACCAATATGCTATCCTATCTGAACAATCTACATCCTGATTTATCTGACAATTGCTATCCTATCTGAACAATAGCTATCCTATCTGACCAATATGCTATCCTATCTGACCAATATGCTATCCTATCTGACCAATCTGCTATCCTATCTGACCAATCTACTATCCTATCTGACCAATATGCTATCCTATCTGACCAATATGCTATCCTATCTGAACAATCTGCTATCCTATCTGAACAATCTGCTATCCTATCTGACCAATCTGCTATCCTATCTGACCAATATGCTATCCTATCTGACCAATATGCTATCCTATCTGACCAATTTGCTATCTTATCTGACCAATCTACTATCCTATCTGACCAATATACTATCCTATCTCACCAATATGCTATCCTATCTGAACAATCTGCTATCCTATCTGACCAATATGCTAATCTATCTGACCAATATGCTTTCCTATCTGATCAACCTACTATCCTATCTGACCAATCTACTATCCTATCTGACCAATATGCTATCCTATCTGACCAATATGCTATCCTATCTGACCAATATGGTATTCTATCTGAACAATGTGGTATCTTATCTGATCAATCTGCTATCCTATCTGAACAATCTGCTATCCTATCTGACCAATCTACTATCCTGTCTGAACAATATGGTATCCTATCTGAATAATCTGCTTTCCTATCTGTACCAATATGCTATCCTATATGAACAATATGGTATCGTATCTGATAATTATGTTTTCCTATCTGACCAATCTACTATCCTATCTGAACAATATGGTATCATATCTAAACAATATTGTATCCTATCTGAACAATCTGTTATCCTATCTGAACAATATGATATCCTATCTAGATAATATGGTATCTAAAGAATCTAAACAATCTGTTTTCCTAACAAAACAAACTTTTGTATCAACAATCTGTCCTCTTTTTGAATCGATTCGACAATTCATCTTAACATTCTACTATCCTATCTGAACAATCTCCTTTACAAAATTTGTTAAACCCTTTAAAGAAATTCAAATCTTCTATGGTAAAGTCTTAACAATAACCAATGTTTTTAGGTGGACAATCTTGTACCCATTTCCTTATATGAGCATCTTTATATCCTACTTGGAACAATTTCTACTTTTACAAGAGCTGTCTGTCAGACACTGCACACTTAACTATTTGAAATGCTTTTTGGTAAACCAAATGAAATCTATTTCAATTCTTTTCTGTCACATTATTACCATGTATTTAATATTAGTCAAAAATGAAAAAATGATTTAACCAAATACAAGCCAATTAATTTGTATTAAATTCACTGAAGAGTTATCTACCTTGGTTGTCTGATGCCCCTGAACATATTCAAAACATTCAAGTCATTATACCTGAATGGTTACTGAGATATAAGCTAGATATTAGCTTTCATGCAAAACTTCAACCAAGTTTTCTAAGTTAAAATGGGGACATAATTTGTATTAAATTCAGTCAAGAGTGATCTACCTTGGTTGTTTGATGCCCCTGAACATATTTTTGAACTTTCATGTCAATATCTTGAATAGTTATTGAATTATAAAGTTTGAAAGCAACTTGCATCAAAACTTCAACCTAACAGCTGCAACATCAACACTGAAGCTAATGCAAGGATGACTGCAATAACTCTCATATTCTTTGAAAAGTGTAACTAAAAACAACATGAAAGAAATCTGTTTATCTATCTATCCTATCTTATCACCTTTCAATATAAGCAACTAGCTGATTGAACAACTCCATTGTAATTTCTCATCTTAGCTTAGCCACCCCTGCCGAATATGGCCATGACTGAGCATGCTTACCCATGGTCATACAAGAATAAAGGATTACCAAGCATGGTTGAACCATGGTTAGAAGTGATTGGCATGGTAAATCACCAGTGATCAACCATAGAAATCCTGGCTGACCATGGTTGGCTTATCTGATGATAAACCTTGCCATGGTTGGTAATTGTCAGACCGTGGTTATTAAAAAACAACCATGGTTACACCTATACAGACCATGGTTATTATAATTCTGAGCATAGTTATTTTCTAATGTAATATTTCTTAGTAATATGAAAGTCTGATAACTTGATATTTGAAATGAAAATGAGTACTTTCAAATAATAAGTTGATTCTAGAATTTACATTTTCTGTATTGGAAAAATTCCCTGGCAAAAAAACAACAAATTTACATAAACATTATATTTTATCAAAGATGCGAGCAGTTTTATTTGACTTTATCTTTTAACAATGACCTAAGCTACATATTTATAATTTTATAAGTCAGCCTTCTTGATGACCTGTTGTACATAACATGGTGTCAGAATCCAAGATCATCGCCCATTATTTTATTGGAAAATTGGAAAACACACAACACTAAAGTATCATGAAGTTGAAATTTGACATTATCAGAGGGCTAAAATAGCAGCAGTTTCAAGTTCATAGTGCACATAGTTGAAGAAGGACCAAAATCTCAGAACTATATGAACATTTGATAAGAATGTTTTCCTAGTCAATATCAATTCTATGTCATTTGGGATAAAAAAAGAGACGAGATAAAAAAGGCATTTAACCCATCGCACTGAAAAACCACACACCAAAATGCTTTGACCATTGCTTGACCATGGTCTGCAACCAAGCATGGTTTTTGTCCATGGTCCCATTAAAGAAAAAGTTAAACCATGCTTAAACCATGGTTAACCATGTCTGGGTGACTATGATCATGCATGGTTTAACATGGCTGTGAAGGCCTCAATTTGCAAGGGCAGTTTTGTTCTACATGATTATAAGACCTATCTTCAACCAGTGATAGTTAAGTATAAGCTCAATATCACATCAAACATTTTGCAGACAATAACAAAAATATTTACTCTGGATTAACAAACTGACAATGATTAATGCTCAAGCAGACTGGACAAATATTGACAATGGTGGATCACCTATTATCTTCCTATCATTGTGCCCTTTCACAAATGATTTTCCAATCAAACCACCAAATCATTACTTCAGTATGTTTTACAGATCTTTCAACAGCAGGACAGAGATAGATCAATCTTTTTAACACATTATTTTACTAGGAGCTTTGAGAACTGCTCTTCCATAGTTGGATAATTTAAGATTTACAATTTAAAGTCTTCTGATACTAGAATACAAATTTGGATCCTTGAGAGATTACAATAAATTACTTTATAATGATTTCCAATAAAAACTCTAGACCTTTTCTTTTTCTCAAATTGATTTGAAAATTGTGGCAAGTTCAATTCATTAGTTCAGGTTTGATGTCTGACCAACAGTGTTTCAGTTGTTTTGGGACTAAGCCTTATGGAGATGGATATTATGATAGAACTGTGCTGTAGTCAAATGGCAGTATACTGCATACAGTCACCTGATGGTATCCTGAAACCAGTGACCATAACACTTGTGAGTGTGAGCACTTGCCACTCTGTTATATCGTAGTGTAGAGAATTCAAGCAGGGAACCAACTTGCAACAGCAACTGTTAGTGTTTAATGAATGTCCTGCAGGCCAAACCGTTGGCAAACCTATACCTTATATGCTGAGCACCAATCATGGGATATAATTATACCAGTACAATTTTTTATCAAACTAATATATATTATACATACATAGATCAATCACACAAAACAAAATTGTCAAGAAAAGTATCAATTAATTGTTTGTTTTAAAAAAAAGAAGTTATTTCCAATGGTCTTGGCTTCCTATTATTTATAGGTCACAACCCTGAAATATAATGCCTTAAACATTTACTCTACCTAAATCCCAGACGCTGTAGAAATATCCATTAACTGTCCCTTAATCAGGAAACATAATACTTCCTAATATGGATACACTAATGTTGATTGGGAAATATAAACTGCATGACTGAGGATCATATTATAAGCAGGTGAATGTCCTTCATTGTGGACGTTGATTAGAAGGTGAGTGTCTGCCTTGAAACCAGACATGGTTATAAAGGTGATTATCCTCTGCAATCACAATCATGGATTTACCTTTCTGAGACAAAAAAGCAACAACCTATATATGTAGATATGACATGAATGCTACTGCTTGCAATGAATTTTGTATCAGAATGTCTCTAAGGTCTGCAAGGGCTATAATTCTGTCTAAAATGTGAGTGTGTTAGCAGAATGTAAGGTCAGTCTGTCTAAAATGTGAGTGTGTTAGCAGAATGTAGGGTCAGTCTGTCTAAAATGTGAGTGTGTTAGCAGAATGTAAGGTCAGTCTGTATAAATGTAAGTGTGTTAGCAGAATGTAGGGTCAGTCTGTCTAAAATGTGAGTGTGTTAGCAGAATGTAAGGTCAGTCTGTATTAAATGTGAGTGTGTTAGCAGAATGTAGGGTCAGTCTGTCTAAAATGTGAGTGTGTTAGCAGAATGTAGGGTCAGTCTGTCTAAAATGTGAGTGTGTTAGCAGAATGTAGGGTCAGTCTGTCTAAAATGTGAGTGTGTTAGCAGAATGTAGGGTCAGTCTGTATAAAATGTAAGTGTGTTAGCAGAATGTAGGGTCAGTCCGTATAAAATGTGAGTGTGTTAGCAGAATGTAAGGTCAGTCTGTATAAATGTAAGTGTGTTAGCAGAATGTAAGGTCAGTCTGTATAAAATGTGAGTGTGTTAGCAGAATGTAGGGTCAGTCTGTATAAAATGTAAGTGTGTTAGCAGAATGTAGGGTCAGTCTGTATAAAATGTGAGTGTGTTAGCAGAATGTAAGGTCAGTCTGTATAAAATGTGAGTGTGTTAGCAGAATGTAGGGTCAGTCTGTATAAAATGTGAGTGTGTTAGCAGAATGTAGGGTCAGTCTGTATAAAATGTGAGCAGAATGTAGGTCAGTCTGTTAAAATGTGAGTGTGTTAGCAGAATGTAGGGTCAGTCTGTATAAAATGTGAGTGTGTTAGCAGAATGTAAGGTCAGTCTGTTTAAAATGTGAGTGTGTTAGCAGAATGTAGGGTCAGTCTGTATAAATGTAAGTGTGTTAGCAGAATGTAAGGTCAGTCTGTTATAAATGTGAGTGTGTTAGCAGAATGTAGGTCAGTCTGTATAAAATGTGAGTTTGTTAGCAGAATGTAAGGTCAGTCTGTTTAAAATGTGAGTGTGTTAGCAGAATGTAAGGTCAGTCTGTCTAAAATGTGAGTGTGTTAGCAGAATGTAAGGTCAGTCTGTATAAATGTGAGTGTGTTAGCAGAATGTAAGGTCAGTCTGTATAAAATGTGAGTGTGTTAGCAGAATTTAAGGTCAGTCTGTATAAAATGTGGGTTTGGGTAGGAGTTGTGTGTGTTAGCAGAATGTAAGGTCAGTCTGTATAAAATGTGAGTGTGTTAGCAGAATGTAAGGTCAGTCTGTCTAAAATGTGAGTGTGTTAGCAGAATGTAAGGTCAGTCTGTATAGAATGCTAGTGTGTTAGCAGAATGTAGGGTCAGTCTGTATAAAATGTGAGTGTGTTAGCAGAATGTAGGGTCAGTCTGTATAAAATGTGAGTGTGTTAGCAGAATGTAGGGTCAGTCTGTATAAAATGTGAGTGTGTTAGCAGAATGTAGGGTCAGTCTGTATAAAATGTGAGTGTGTTAGCAGAATGTAGGGTCAGTCTGTATAAAATGTGAGTGTGTTAGCAGAATGTAGGGTCAGTCTGTATAAAATGTGAGTGTGTTAGCAGAATGTAGGGTCAGTCTGTATAAAATGTGAGTGTGTTAGCAGAATGTAGGGTCAGTCTGTATAAAATGTGAGTGTGTTAGCAGAATGTAGGGTCAGTCTGTATAAAATGTGAGTGTGTTAGCAGAATGTAGGGTCAGTCTGTATAAAATGTGAGTGTGTTAGCAGAATGTAGGGTCAGTCTGTATAAAATGTGAGTGTGTTAGCAGAATGTAAGGTCAGTCTGTATAAAATGTGAGTGTGTTAGCAGAATGTAAGGTCAGTCTGTATAAAATGTGAGTGTGTTAGCAGAATGTAAGGTCAGTCTGTCTAAAATGTGAGTGTGTTAGCAGAATGTAGGGTCAGTCTGTATAAAATGTGAGTGTGTTAGCAGAATGTAAGGTCAGTCTGTCTAAAATGTGAGTGTGTTAGCAGAATGTAGGGTCAGTCTGTATAAAATGTGAGTGTGTTAGCAGAATGTAAGGTCAGTCTGTATAAAATGTGAGTGTGTTAGCAGAATGTAAGGTCAGTCTGTATAAAATGTGAGTGTGTTAGCAGAATGTAAGGTCAGTCTGTATAAAATGTGAGTGTGTTAGCAGAATGTAAGGTCAGTCTGTATAAAATGTGAGTGTGTTAGCAGAATGTAAGGTCAGTCTGTATAAAATGTGAGTGTGTTAGCAGAATGTAGGGTCAGTCTGTATAAAATGTGAGTGTGTTAGCAGAATGTAGGGTCAGTCTGTCTAAAATGTGAGTGTGTTAGCAGAATGTAAGGTCAGTCTGTATAAAATGTGAGTATGTTAGCAGAATGTAGGGTCAGTCTGTATAAAATGTGAGTGTGTTAGCAGAATGTAGGGTCAGTCTGTATAGAATGATTAGCAGAAGAATAGCTGAAATTTTTGGTTAAAATACAAGTGAAAAACATCCATTTATGAGAAATTTTCAAAGTTTATGGGCCAAAGCCGTCAAAATGTGCAAATGTAAGTGAAATGTAACTTAGTCTGGTACTCATCAATGTGCATCTATACATACTAAAAAAAAGAAAAAGTCTAGAATTTTTTTTGTTTTGGATGACAGTAAAACGGACATGTGTAAAACTACAAATGCTCAGGTATAAGAAGCCAAAAGCATATAAAACAAGAGGACCATAGAGGCCCTGGATCGGTCACCTAAGTATAAGGTTACCCAAAGAATATCTGTACTAAAACATTCTGAAATCTGGCAAGATGATTTTTAAAGTTTCATCTTCATTTCTTTCAATTGCCATTGCAACCAGAGTTCTACATGGATCTAGTTAATTTTAGCAATTGTTTTTTGAAGGTTAAACCAAGGATCATCCCTGCCAACTTTAACCAAATTCTGTCCAGCGGTTTTCAGAGGAGATGTCATTTAAAGTTTTCACTATATACTTTTAAGGCAAATTAGCCCCGCCCCTGGCGGCCATGTTTTTTTTACAGATCAGAATAATTTTAGCAATCTTGGTAGAGGGTTACACAAGGAACATCTGTACTAAAACATTGTGAAATCTGGCCAGTAGTTTTGAAGGAGATGATTTTTAAGTTTTCATATTTTTTTCTTTCTGTTGCCATGGCAACCAGAGTTCTTCATGGGTCAAGTTTATTTTAGGAACTTTTGTGAAGGTTTAATAAAATTCTGTTCAACAGTTTCAGAGAAAATGTCGATTAAAGTTTTCACTACTCATATATACATAATATTATGGCAGATTAGCCCCGCCCCTGACAGCCATGTTTTTTATGGATCCAAATAATTTTAGCAATCTTGGTAGAGGCGGGTTACCCAAAGGAACATCTGTACTAAAATATTTTGAAATCTGGTCAGTAGTTTTGAAGAAGATGATTTTTTAAAGTTTTCTTCTTTTTTTTGGTTACCATAGCAAGTTCTACATGGATCAAGTTCATATTAGCAACTTTTGTGAAGGTTCACCCAAGGATGATCAAATTCTGTCCAGCAGTTGCGAGGAGATGTCGTTTAAAGCAAATTGTTGACAACACACGACACATGCTGGGTGATCACAAAAGCTCACCTTGAGCACGTTGTGCTTAGGTGAGCTAAAATCCTATGCCAAGATCTTGCAAAACACAATAATTCCCAACAAAGTTACAGCTGTGACATGATTTTACAGTAAATACAGTGCATTCACCTTGATCTCAAGCTAGCTACCTAGCTCAACAAAGTTACAGCTGGGATACAATTTTACAGTAAACACAGTGCATTCACCTTGACCTTAGCTAGCTACCTGGCTCAACAAAGTTACAGCTGGGACATGATTTTACAGTAAATACAGTGCATTCACCTTGACCTTCAAGCTAGCTACCTGGCTCTTGTTCCCAAAACATCTTGTCCTAAGGATTACTTGTGCCAAGTTATTTAAAAACATGACCATACGAGACAAAATTACAGCCTGGACATATTTTAAGGTCAACAAATTGTTGTGCCTTCTGATTCTTGTTTAAAACACATAAATTTGTGCCAAGTATTTTATTTCCTATGGACCACTGGTGCTAAGTAAATTCAAAACATGACTAAATTCAACAAATATACAGCCCAGATAGAACTGCTTGCACAAATTTTAAACTCAGCTAACTACTGTGACCTTGACCCTCAAGCTTACTTCCTGCTTCTTGTTTGTGACACATCATCTTGTCCTAAGGAACACTTGTGTCAAGGTATTTCAAAACCTGACCATTCAAAGCAGTTACAGCTCGGACAACCGAGTGCTGTGACCCTAATCTTCAAGCTAGAGACCTGGTTTTTGTTCGCGGCACATCATCTTGTCCTAAAGATCAATTCTTCCAAGTTATTTCAAAATACTACCATACAGCCGGGACACAATATCTTCTACTAATGTACTGACTGTGTTCCGACTTGTGCAAGCTAACTGTCAGTGAAGCAGCGCCAAGGGTCAATATTGAAAATTATCTCTCATAATCTCCTTAATGTCATTGTCTTTAATCTGCCATCTTTCACAGGTTCCAAAGATTGAATAATATCATGGTGTACTGCTTTCTGGAGTGCACAATTATGCATAAGAGTCATCAGCAGGTGTATCTATGAGTATTTTCATTTTAATCAGTTTAATTATATAACAGTGAAAAAAATTTAAAAATTTTTTTTAAGGTTATTTCATTATATAATATACAGTCTGCAGGTATAGTTTTTTTCTTGTTTAGAAGTTTATTGTCACTGCAGTCATATACCGACGTCCAGCAATTTACAGATGTAAGACGCCACGCGCATATAGATACCTGGGTAGAACCAACGACCTACTGTATGCCAACTGGTAGGCTCCCTCACACTAAAAACCTGACCCTACCATAATTCAAATCTACAACAGTGAGAGGCCAACACAAGTGATAGAACTATTGGAGTTTTTTTTATATATTTTTTTCCCAGAATGTCTAGGTGCACAATCGTCCATGCAACCTGCTTAAACCAGATCAGACTGCTCTTCTATCAATGTGAGACTCAAGTTCACAAACTTTAAACCTTGTCCCGCTTCCATAATGTAACCAAGTAAAATCCTACTGCCCCAAACTGGAATTGAACTTGTGACCTTCGGTATTCTACCACATCACCACAAAAGCTAGCACATTGGCAAAATAGTACAAGTGCCTTTTTATACTTCTACTACATACAGCCCCCCCTTTCAAGAATCTGTTCTCAGATTCCTGAAGTATGAATGTCTGTGGCACTTTCTACGGGTGCCACTTCCCTTCTACTGTGAATTACTTATGTATTATACTTATGTATGGCGCCAAATGTAACCAGGTGAAAAAATGTGCTTCCAGACCAGGGCTTGAACTGGAGACCCCTCCCCCTGTAAGTGAGAGGTCTTGGGTTCGAGCCCTGGACTGGATGCACATTTTTCTCACCTGCTTACATTAAATTATTATAGTTTTTGTTGGGAACTCAGGGACAGTAGGATATCATTGATGTATTTATCCACAAATGTTTATCCCATGAAATTTGTTCAAATTCAAAAGCCCTCACAAATTTTTTCTTTTACAACTCCATTTGAAATTTTCAAGAAACATCAAATTTCTGTTGGAGTTGGTTCATATCTTATCTCTTCTTACCCAATACAGAGTAAACCATGAGTATACACAAACGTTTGCAACCAATATCGAGTCATTAACAGTGATTGTGTACATGTTTGTAAATGCAAATGCTTGTGATACACATATTTACAGCTCTCTGATCCCCCAAGTGTTATTGCTTCAGTGAATGGTTACAGCTTTTTATCATATCAGATTATAAACATAAAAGAAGCAATCAGTGCTGCCAGCTTGGTTATCAGAGTTGGTGAATACAGCATATATGTATTGTAGTGTGTTGGAAATAAAGCAGACTCAAATGTCTGGTGTATATGGAAACACTGTCAAACCTAATAAGACTTCAAGTAACCTGTTTATCAAAACCTTTGATACATCTCAAAATTACTTGCAGGCGTAAGAAATATAATTATATACTAAAGTTGCACAGAATGAAACTGACAAAATATTGATAAAATTAGAAGTTGTCTCCCCTGAAACTAAGTTGTAGCTCTACATATAATATAAAACATTAACGTAATTAAGGAAATCTTCAGAGACACACTTTCATGAATTTAAAAGATATTAGCTGCTTTTGTGATCTAGACTATAATAACAAGAGCACTGCATGTGGATGCCAACACTTATCTGTTAATTTTGTTTTTGTTTTTTCAAAGGGAGATAAATTGGTGAAAATGGACCTAAGAGTTATGGCCCACGATGTGAATATAACCCTTGTAATAGTGAACAAGTATAAGGAGTTTGATGACAGAAGCTTTAGTGGTTTAGAAGTTATGGCCAAGGTAAAGTTGTCATGATGACGACGACGCCAACGACGACGACTACATCACCAGAGTGATGACAATATTTCAACTTTTTTTCTATGAAACAGTAAAGCTAAAAATAAACTGCCAACTGCTTGACAGGCCATCATACACACTACAGTACACATAATGCAATAGTTAGAGGATATTGTATGAGCATAATTTTATTGTAATATAGAGTTTTCTTTCACACACAGTCATAGAAAACAATTTTCACAAGCAAATGTATGTATTTTATTTGACCACAAGTGAAAGAAAACAAAAATTTACATTAAAATCAACAAATGGTCTATTATTCCATGCCATTCTAACACATTCTTACTGATTTCTTTTCTATTCTTTCTCTTGGGTCATTGCAATTCCTCATGGGGTGCCGAAATAATATCATGATACATTATTTTTTTTTTTTAACCTGGCTCAGTTACACTACAATAGACATGCAGGAAACATTCATCAAAATGAACAGATCTTATCCTCTACAGTCAAAGAGATGATTATCATTCACAAATATTTCTCAGTCGAATGCATGGAATATAACCTAATTCATGACCAGGAATGTGTCTACTGCACTAGCTTGGTACATCAAACACTGTCAATGCTTGTCTATATATTCCACCAAGCAATATCTCACCCTTCTGAGACACTCTTCTCGAGCTCCGCATCATCCCCATAGGATGACAAAAGGTTTCGGTAACTATAAAATTAAATAATTTAAAGATAATTGAGTGGTATTTCAAGGTCTTTAACATATTACGTAATTTAAAAAAGTATAAATACAAATATATAAACTATCAGCATAAATTTCATATAGCTATATTTACAACTCAATATATTTATGATGTCACCAATACACTGCTTACATAAAGTACCTATCTAATACACCAAAATGGATTGTCTGTTAGAGAGATTCCCAAAATATGAATGATTGGATTATCACAAACAAGAGGGCCATGATGGCCCTGAATCACTCACCTGATTATAAATGAGCAACATATGTTGGATTTTTTATATTTACCTACTTTTTGACATCACATGACCCACTTTCGAGCTTGACCAAGATTTATGGAAACAGACATTCTGACCAATTTTCATGAAGATTGGGGCAAAAATGTGGCCCCATTTCGACTTGCCAAGATTTTATGGAAACAAACATTCTGACCAGGTTTTATAAAGATTGGGCCAAAAATGTGGCCTCTAGAGTGTTAACAAGGTTTTTCTAAGATTTGACCTCATGACCTACTTTTTGACTCCACATGACCCAAATTCGACATGTCCAAGATTTTATGGAAACAAACATTCTGACCAAGTTTCATGAAGATTGGGCCAAAAATGTGTCCTATAGAGTGTAAACAATGTTTTTCTAAAATTTGACCTCATGACCTACTTTTTGACCCAACATGACCCAATTTCGAACTTGTCCAAGATTTTATGGAGACAAACATTCTGACCAAGTTTCATGAAGATTGGCCAAAAAATATGGCCTCTAGAGTGTTAACAAGCCAAATTGTTGACGACACACGACGGACGCCGGACGATCACAAAAGCTCACCTTGAGCACGTTGTGCTCAGGTGAGCTAAAAATAGACAAGGAGCAGGTAAGTGGAATTTCCAGATGATCCAAGTACAGCTTTGATACAGAAATGTGTGTCACTTGTGTTAGCCACAGAGAGGTAACAGACTCTCTCTCCCCCTCCCTCCCTTACCCTGTTTGTCTTTATATATATTATATATTCTTTGCCTCTCAGCTTATCTCATTCTTTCTGTCTCTCAGGTCTTCATACATACAATGATTTTGGAGTCCAAACCTAAATACTAATGAAAATACAAGTTGGAGTTCAAACCTAATACTAATGAAAATACAATGATTGGAGTTCAAACCTAAATACTAATGAATATACAAATTTGAAGATCAAACTTAAATACTAATGAATGAATATACAAAGATTTGAAGTTCAAACCTAAATACTAATGAATGAATATACAAAGATTTGAAGTTCAAACCTAAATACTAATGAATGAATATACAAAGATTTGAAGTTCAAACCTAAATACTAATGAATATACAATGATTTGGAGTCAAACCTAAATACTAATGAATATACAACGGGCTGTTATATTTGCGTACATCTTATAATGCAATCATTGCAATTGAGCCTCACTGTAATTTACGAGTATTTAAACACTGGCTTCACTCCAATCAATTAGACACTTTAACATCCTCTGTGTATGTATGGCTGTACAGAAGTCTGAAATCTTAAAACAGCTGGAACAATACTGTCATGTAAAAAATTATATAGAACACTTGATTTCCCATCAAATAAACAATAACTTAGCCATCTTACACGAGTGCATTTAATCAGTGTGCTATCTGCTCAGCTTATTAATGATGGATAATAAAAAGACAACACTTATGAAAACATTCATTCAGTCACAGAATCTTCATGTGATCAACATTTGTTTGCAAGTTCAATTGCAACCTCAGATCCCTTTTTTAAGAAAATGTGACATCTGAAGTATACTGAATATTTGACTACAGTCCATTCGCGATGGTACGAAGTAGCCCCGGGAAACGCATTTATTTCGTTCCATCGCGCTTTCGTTCCATCGCATCTTTCATATTGATGATTGAGAATCCCTTTATGTATGTGCTCACTCGTTTGTTTATGTTGTGTTTTAGTATGTATTGCCGAAAACCATGAACTGTCGTAAAGATTTAGAATGGAATGACAAGTCAGACCTGGAGACCAATATTTATACTGCTGCTTATTTAGTTTTGACATAAAATCACTCATTAATCTTTGTAACAAACAAACTCGCTTTTAAGCTTCGTGTCAGTTTGCAACAATCAACGTCACGGATGGCGTGCTAATAGGCTGATTACAGACAATATAATGGCGGACGCGTGTAAGCGACAGGTGTCACTCGGGTAGGTGTGAAAACTGACCGACACTTCGTTCGAACGCGTCATTAATCAGTTGTTAATTAGCAAATTGGACCACATACATACTTTGCTCCAGTGCATCTTTCGTTCCATCCTATTCGTTCCATCGCATCTTTTTTACATTGAATAAAGAACAAATATTGCCAGGACCTGGCAATTACTTCGCATTACACCGTCATTTCGCTCCATCGCATTTCGTTCCATCGTGAATAGACTGTATTCTAAGCACTACTCCAACATTAGCCCTTACATCATGAATATTCAAGTACAAATATTAGATTAGATGAAACTTAAACCAGTACATAAAACAATGGCTTTCTTTTGCCATTTAGATTGTGTAGAATCTACCACAATATTGTATAAGCAAACAGAGAAGACCCTGATCAGACAACTCCTGACATTAAGCCCTGTATGATCTGGTTCTACTCTGTTTGCCAATGCATTAACCCTTTCCCTCATATAGACTCATTTTGACGCACTCAATAGTACCAAAAACCACCAAATTTAATTATAAAGTCCTCATTTCCAGACCACTGAGGAGCAGCGAACAGCATAAAACCTGATCAGCCTGTGAGTTACTCGCAGGCTGATCTGGTTTTATGTTGTATGCATAGGTCTTTTTATTGTTTCCTCTATGAGGGAAAGGGTTAAAGCATGTTTGTTTGTGGTGTGGGGTTAATTCAACCAGGGATTATCAAATTGGGACTAAATGATATCCAGGAAGATGTCAGGAAGATGTTACTTTACATTCATTTGACTGAATATTACTGGAAGAAAAAGAAAGTAAGGGAAATATGAAACAATGAGAGAACAAGGGTCAGGACTGCCACAAAATATGCCCATCACAGTATGGGGACTCTCAGAAATAGCTCAGAGAAACAAGCTATTGTCTCCTAAATCCCATTAGTTAATGAATGTTACTTATTAAAACAATCATGTTGAAACATTAATTTAAAGGAAAATGTCTCTTTTGACTTATTCAAGTGTTCAAGGGCCATAACTTCTAAGTCATTCACACGATAATGCTGAATATCGAACTCATCCGCGATTTTATGGCCATGCACATTTGTGAAAAGTTTGAAAAGGATTGGGCTAACGGTATTGAAGTTAGAGCCTGGACAATTACAATTTCAAGTATTTTGTGTACGTCAAGGGCCGTAACTTCTAAGTCATTCACGCGATAATGCTGGATATCGAACTCATCCGAGATATTATGGCCATGCACATGTGTGGAAAGTTTGAAAAGGATTGGGCAAACGGTATTGAAGTTAGAGCCCGGACAACAAATGTTCCACGCCCGCCCGCCATGAGTGTTCACATAATACGCCCCATCTTAAGATGGGCGTATAAAAAAGGATTGATGACCTTGACCTTCAATGCCCAATTTGAGGTCACATTCAGATCAGAAGATACTAAAGGAAGGCCAGCCTTGCCAAAAAAAACCCCAAAAAAAACCAGTAACCCAAGATAATGTCATTCTCAATGCCTCAACCACTAGCAATATCAAGAGTTATTGAATCTCCAATCCCTATTCTTGGAAAGTCAAACTAATAATGCAGACATGACATAACTTCTTAAAAATTCTAATAAAACAGAACATGAAACTCCATAAGTAACAGCAGATCAGTAATATGGCATCCAAATAATGAAGGGAGCAGACAATGGTAAGCCAATACCTTAATATGCTCCTTCTGTAAGTAGTCAGACAGTTGAAAAATTCTAGCATGAGGATTCATGTTTTATTCATATGGCCATAATATACTTCTGTATATGATAAACTTGGTTGCCTGTCTGATTTCTGGACAAATCAGACAAACTGAATTATTCATAGGGTCTTTACAAGCACAGATCTTTACAAAAAATATTCCAGTCTGTGGTCTCCCTTGATAGTTATGATCTTATCAATGTCACTCCTTCTGAATTCCAAGTGGCATTTCTAGATTAACAGCAATTTCTTTTCTGCAATAACTGAGACATGCCTTCATTTCCTTTAACATTTTCCATCAAAATATTTTTTTCTTTGGAATTCGTAATTTATTCTGTTAAAACAACTGAGGAGACGTATGATTTAAAATGCAGTAGTAGTCCTCAGAAGATTGCGGTTTTGTGGTTTAGAGTTTCATGCAGTTATTCATTGCAACAGTGCTAAATATACTCTTAGGCAACATCAAAACTACATATACATCTTCAGTCATTTCTTTGCAATCATTTCTATATGGTAAAATTTTGCAAGGATTGAATTTTTTTTTACATATTTACAGTTAGAGATGCAACAATTCAATGGCACATCAAATTAACATAGCAGTTCAAAATGCCAAGGTTGTATCAATTATTACCTGCCTTACTGTTGTTGTTTTTTTCTGATACCAAAAGTCAACGAAAAGGTCAAGAGCGTTTTTTATCAACCTGAGCTTTTATGACCATCATCAAGTTTTAGCTTTGCTAAAAGTTTCAGGTGCTTTCTTGTACTTTTTTGTGCAATTAGAGTACTCCTCCTTGTCATTGCTTCAAAATGGTCTTGAATGACAAGCTTGATATAGAGAAGTATTCAGTTATTCCTAACGATACAGCAAAAAGTGATATTTGGGCCATGTTTGAAGTTAACCCTTTCCCTCATAAAGACACATTTTGACGCGCTCAATAGGTATCACATAAAGCCTGATCTGCATAAAACCACAGTTAAACCTTACCAAATTTAATTATAAAGTCCTCATTTCCAGACCACTGAGGAGCAGCGAATAGCATAAAACCTGATCAGCCTGCGAGTTACTCGCAGGCTGATCTGGTTTTATGCTGTTCGCATAGGTCTTTTCATGGTTTCTCTATGAGGGAAAGGGTTAAACAAGGAAAACTTAAGTCTGAGTGTTTTAGTACAATATGTATTGCAATACGAACGCTGTTGTATCCTAACATATTGCAATATTATTTTGAAGGGCAATAATCAGCCATATTTGCAATGTTTCCAAACAAAACCTAAATACATGCCTAAAATAATCTAGATCAAACAAACAATATCATATGTTTCAATATATTTCAATGACATCCTCTCCAAAAAAAATATTTGAAGGGCAATAATCACCATATTAGCAATGTACAGCCTAAAAAATGTTTTGGTATGTTTGAATATTGGTCAAAGTCGAAATTTCGTTAATGAGGTGGTCAGATTCTCATTGACATACTGGCGATGACTCGAGCTACAAGCCAAGTCCCTTTATTTAGCCCTTCTTATTCTATATAAATTTATGGCAATTCTTCAAACATGCGATTTTGGATTCCTTAAGCTCCCCTTGGTCCCTAGATAGTATATCCTATATAATTTATATGCAATTCCTTGAAGTCGAAAAATCCTTGCAACCAGGCCCCCCTTTTGGTAAATGGTTATAAATTTATGTTTTCACACATTGTCATACAACATGTAACAAACGGGTTATGATAAATCATTTGTCATTAAAGAAGCCGATTTTGTTTGTTTGTGTGTTGTTCTTTTTCTCTGTAATCATTAATTTGGAGAACCACGGCATAATGTTTAGTGCTTATTACAAGAATGAATAAAAATACCCAACGCCGCCATATACACAGACTAAAACAAAGGGTTTCAATCAAATTATCATTAAAAAAGAACTTATTTCTGACTTAATTCTCACAATGGAAGCTATGACAGTGTTATTTTTGAAATGGTTTAAAAAGTACTATAAAAGGCTAAACATAACAAAATAATTAATGAAAAGTATAACAAATATAAGTGTATTGAATTTTGACATATAAATGATTCCTCGAATACGGCAATTCTTTGAGTTTTTTTGCAGATCCCGTCTGACCTTGAGGAATCGCGTGGCCACTGTATCAGGCAAACCTAATACCAGTATTTCCCTGGATAAATTCTGAAATACAGCATCCAACTTTTCATTTTCTGCCAAAAAAAAAAAAAATAAGAATTCAGCAGCTGAGCCCTTTACTGTATAGACATTCTGGAAGGGTTTACACATTTTTACCAGCTCCTACTGCTGTCTGATATGGACCTGCTCTTAAGTTTTGTAATGCAATCACGAACATCATTTATATGAGTTAAACGGTTATTGAACATCCCAGAGTGATTTATTTCCACAAGAGCTATCCATACTAAGAAATTAACAAAAATTTTGTCACAAACTTATAAATACTTTGTTTAACTAGGCTTATTGTTGATGGTGATAAATACCCCTGTAAAATCACTTTGTAACATGAATATGGCAATCTTAAGTAATTAATGATAATTGAATTAAGTGAGGGTATAATGGTGGACATTCTCATAATTCAATGTGATGGGAACCAGCAAGGTTGGTAGCCAGCATTGGGCTTATATAGGAACCAGCAAGGACGGACTCCAGCATTGGGTTTATATAGGAACCAGCAAGGACGGACTCCAGCATTGGGTTTATATAAGAACCAGTAAGGACGGACTCCAGCATTGGGTTTATATAGGAACCAGCAAGGATGGACTCAAGCATTGGGTTTATATAGGAACCAGCAAGGATGGACTCAAGCATTGGGTTTATATAGGAACCAGCAAGGATGGACTCCAGCCTTGGGTTAATATAGGAACCAGTAAGGACGGACTCCAGCATTGGGTTTATATAGGAACCAGCAAGGACGGACTCCAGCCTTGGGTTAATATAGGAACCAGCAAGGACGGACTCCAGCATTGGGTTTATATAGGAACCAGTAAGGACGGACTCCAGCATTGGGTTTATATAGGAACCAGCAAGGACGGACTCCAGCCTTGGGTTAATATAGGAACCAGTAAGGACGGACTCCAGCATTGAGTCAATTACAATAATGTCAAAATAACAACACAAGAATTGCCCTTACTCTCCATGTATTTAAAGAATGCCTTCATGTCAGCCAAAAAAAAAAAAAAAAAAGCCATATAGTTAAAGGAAAAAAACAAATGAGAGACAGGAGGGCTACAACTATGTCACCCAAGGAATGATTCAAACGTGAATCCATATGTCTTTTTATTACATACAGCAATTACCAATGGAATGCTCTGAGGAGGTACTTGGCATTCATCAGTCAATAAACCTATCCAACTAACGAGCATTTGGCTGAAAGCTGGGACTGCCTGGAAGACTTAAATCAAACTGCTAATATGCAGACACTTGCTAGTCTCTCCGACAAAAGAAGCCATGACCAAGAAAAACCAAATCCAATTGTTTCTATGAATTATTTTTGGACCAAGTCCTAAAATATTCATGCTCATTAAAAGGCGAACACACTCATGCTCTTATGACCTTTATGCTAAAACCCTTAAAAACATATTATGTAGGACAAGATCAAGGATAAATGCATTTATCACCATGTAACAATAAATCTTATTTATCACCATGTAATAATAAACTACATTTATCACCATATTATAAAAACACATTTATCGCTATGCATGGGAAACCACATTTATCACAAGAGTGTTTCTTAGAACACATGTGTCACATGCTGCATAATGATGGCGAAAAATGCAGTTTGACAGACAGAAAAAGGGGAAAAACTAAAACAAGTGCTATAAAATGACTCAAAACAAGGTTTTCAACCTTCTAGTACATGCCTCCTTCTGTAACCTTTAAAGATAGTAATATAGGAGGAGTTGAGCTCTGAAGACAATTTGAACAAAACCTCACTCATGCTAATTTTGTCATAGGACCTCACTCATCACAATAATTTAGAGCAGGGTTATCCACATTTTATAATGCGGAGGATGAAAAAAACTAGTGCAAATATCATGTTATGGTGAACTACGCAAAGACTAAATATAAATATTTATTCCTGCCTCTATATGTGATATTTGCAGGACAGGTTGGCAGTATCATTTAATTATACATACTGTAACCCCAAGCAACTAAAAGCCAGGCTGGTTGTGTCATTGAGACTTAGATCAAAGAAAACTAATATCATGTTTACCATGTAGATATGTTCAAAGAAAACAGGGTTTTTATCAAGTTGTTGTGTGACTGACAATGGAAGGTCATCTCTAGTTAAGGATAAACAAGAGCGCCATGCAAGATGGCTCTGTGTTGCTCACCTGAGTAAGATTGCTGAGTTAGGCATGATTACAAAAAATGTGTCATCTAAAGTGTTTGCAATGTTTTTTTCTAAAATTTGACTAATTGACCTAGATTTTGATCCTACCTTTATAAATTTGTACTCATCTGGAATTTCATGCAGTCATCATTCTTATCAAATTTAATGAAGGCTGGGACAAAAATGTAGCCTCTAGAGTGTTGACAAGTTTTTTTTCTAAAATTTGCCCTGTTGAGCTACTTTTTGACCCCATTTGACCTTTTTTGACCAGTTTGAACTCATCTGAGATTTGATGCAAAAAAAATTTCTGAAGATGGGCCAAAACAGCAGCCTTTAGTGTTTTCACAAGGTTTTTTTAAGATTTGACCTGGTGACCTAGTTTTTGAGCCAACGTGACCCAAGATTGAACTCATCAAAAAGATATCATGTAGAAAAACATCCTTACCAAATTTTATGAAGATTGGGCTAAAACTGTGGCCTCTAGAGTGTTCACAGGGCATTTCTAAGATTTGACCTGGTGACCTAGTTTTTGACCCCACGTGACCCAATTTCAAACTTATCCGAGATATCATGTAGCCAAACATTCTGACCAATTTTCATGAAGATTGAGCCAAAACTATGGCCTCAGGTGAGCTAAAAATGTCAAAACTAAGATTTTATAAAATCGAAGAAATTATGTTTAAAAAAACCCACTTAAACGTATGATATTAATATTGGAAAGAATACTATTCACATTATTGGCTTTTATCACAAATTCCTGTCAACTATATTAAGGTTGTTGACGCAAAAGTTCATGTTTCAAAAATGAGAAGAATTCTGTTGCTATAAAAGTTTGTGTTTGAGTCGTAAAAGTAACAAACAATGCAGTCTGGGTACCAGTTCAGTACAATTTAATGTCATGTATTCATTTTGGCATCTAAAACCACTGACCTTTAACATGAAAGGGGACAGGCTGAAAGATGCAGCCATGTCTAGTCATATACATGGCATATGACCACCACTGTGCTAGGTGTATAAATAAACAAATTCTGTACAAAAAAAAAAGAACAAACAACAAACAATGACCAAGAGAAGTTTGGTAAGAAAATACAATCAATCATAACAAGACAGCTAGGGTCCTGAAGTAGAGACAGAGTAGACAATTAACTGCAAGCACGGATGTTGTTGACATCAAGTTGTCTGTAGATATATCTAACTGGTGATCTTTTAATCTGATTACAATATAGCCTACTCTAAAATATTGGTGACCTCTTAATATGTTACAATATAACCTACCCACAAATATGTACCTTTTTATCTGATAACAATATAACCTACCCACAAACATTGGTGACCTTTTCATCTGATTACAATATAACCTACCCACAAACATTGATGACCTTTTTATCTGATAACAATATAACCTACTCAAAAACATTGATTACCTTTTTATCTGATTACAATAAAACCTACCCACAAACATTGATGACCTTTTCATCTGATTACAATATAACCTACCCACAAACATTGGTGACCTTTTCCCCTGATTACAATATAACCTACTCAAAAACATTGATGATCTTTTTATCTGAATACAATATAACCTACTCAAAACCATTGGTGACCTTTTCATCTGATTACAATATTACCTACTCAAAAACATTGGTGACCTTTTCGTCTGATTACAATATAACCTGCTTTTTATCTGAATACAATATAACCTACTCAAAACCATTGGTGACCTTTCCCCCTGATAACAATATAACCTACCCACAAACATTGATGACCTTTTCATCTGTTTACAATATAACCTACTCAAAAACATTGATGATCTTTTTATCTGATTACAATATAACCTACTCAAAAACATTGGTGGCCTTTTCATCTGATTACAATATAACCTACTCAAAAACATTGATGACCTTTTCATCTGTTTACAACCAATTTAACCTACTCAAAACCATTGGTGGCCTTTTTATCTGATTACAATATAACCTACTCAAAAACATTGGTGACCTTTTCATCTGATTACAATATAACCTACTCAAAAACATTGATGATCTTTTCATCTGATTACAATATAACCTACCCACAAACATTGATGACCTTTTCATCTGATTACAATATAACCTACTCAAAAACATTGATGATCTTTTTATCTGATTACAATATAACCTACTCAAAAACATTGGTGACCTTTTCATCTGATTACAATATAACCTACTCAAAAACATTGATGACCTTTTCATCTGTTTACAATATAATCTGCCCACAAACATTGATGACCTTTTCATCTGATTACAATATAACCTACTCAAAAACATTGGTGACCTTTACATCTGATTACAATATAATCTACTCAAAAACATTGATGACCTTTTCATCTGTTTACAACATAATCTGCCCCCAAATATTGATGACCTTTTCATCTGATTACAATATAACCTACCCACAAACATTGGTTACCTTTTCATCTGATTACAATATAATCTACCCACAAACATTGATGACCTTTTCATCTGATTACAATATAATCTACTCACAAACATTGATGACCTTTTCATCTGATTACAATATAACCTACTCAAAAACATTGATGACCTTTTTATCTGATTACAATATAAGCTACCCACAAACATTGGTGACCTTTTCATCTGATTACAATATAACCTACTCAAAAACATTGGTGACCTTTTCATCTGATTACAATATAATATACCCACAAACATTGATGACCTTTTTATCTGATTACAATATAACCTACTCAAAAACATTGGTGACCTTTTTATCTGATTACAATATAACCTACTCAAAAACATTGGTGACTTTTTCATCTGATTACAATATAATCTACCCACAAACATTGATGACCTTTTCATTTGATTACAATAATAATTCAATCACAGACATAGGTGCTTTTTCAATAGTTTAATAGATCTTACCCACAAACATTGCCATATGGGCTATAATTATATCCATGTTAATGGTGAAAATATACATCAAGGGGTGAGAGCGAAACTAGGCTAAGTGTATATATTTATATTAGAACTTTTTGTAAACTATTTTCACTCTCACCCCTGGAATTATAATCCTATGTCAGATAATACTGAAAGTCAAATATCTATCCAGCATGTTAACCGCTCTCTTCCAGCAATGACATACATTTATGTCTGTATATTAGAATTCCTCTTGTTTAAGAACCTCATAAATACAAAATTAATACAACATATTTCATAAAGAGTTTCATAAGACATTATAAGATGAGATATATTAAGTTATTTGATATTTTAGAACACATAATGTATTGTTATAAGCAATATATTGATATATTCATATTTCCTACAAGCAATGTGAATACAGACATGATAATAACAATTACCCATGGAAGTTTATCATTTGCAGACAGCCTTATTTTGAGCAAAAAATGATAATGCTTTACATAAAAAAAATATATATAAAGAATATCAAATTGCTCAAAATCATGAAAACTTTCTTTATTTTCTTAAAACTATATCTTAAAGCAAATACCATTTTTTTAGACCTGCCCTGAAACATAACAATAACATCAGAATTACACATCTATACAAGTTTCTGATTAATTTAAACTTAATCATTTAATGTTGACTGGGAAACAATTTCTTACAACTTGTTCTAATGCCTCTCGATGGTTCCTGGGTTGGACCAGTACTTAGTGCCGTGGAAGGTCATGAAAAATACTTGCCCCCAACAGGGTTCAAACCCACAACCTTCGGATCAACAGTTAAGTTACCACTGGACCAAGGCGCATCTTTCTGATGAAAAAAAAACTTGTCAGAACTGGTCAACATCAAATAAGTTTTTGTTTTTTTTTTTTTAATGAATTCAGAAAATTTTGAATAATAATATCTGGTAAAGGTCAGCATTAGCTGTTTATGTTTGTCATGGATATTAAGTTCAACCTTGACCTGTAAAACTTGACCATTGACATGAATATGTGAATCCAGACCTGCAAATGATTAACCACTGCCAAATAACAAATGATATTGAATCTTTAAAGATGTATTTATTTAAGCCCCTTAAGGGCACAATGGTAAATTTATGAACTAATTGAACCCAGTGACCTTGACCTGTAATATTCTGTGACTTTTACATGGCCAATGGCAACTAAAGGAAGCCTACACTGACCTTGTCTCATATAACATTTGACCTTGACCTATGTGATGTTGCCAACAACAATAAGTCTGACAGTTTGTGAGTGAATACTTACTTTCCGGCAGCATAGACCTCCGCTGTGTCAAAGAAGTTGATGCCGCTCTCATAAGCAAGTGTAAGAATCTCCTCTGCAGTCTAGAGAGAAAAATATATGGATGCTATTTATTCATTTTTTTTTTTATTTCAGATTGTATTTTCTTTCACATGTGGCAAAAGGGAAACTTTCTTGCACCACAAGTGAAAGAAAAATGATCTTACAAGAAAAAATCGGAAACTTTCTTGCACCACAAGTGAAAGAAAAATGATCTTACAAGAAAAAATCAACAAGTTTTTAGTTCATTTCGTGCAATATACCATTGTTTTCCTATCTTGGGTTAAGGAATCTACCTTTTTAGGAGATGATATCTTTATATTGTTGAGGATTTGTTTTTCCTTGGTGTGTATTTGTCATTATTTTCACCAAAAGCATGGGATATAAACACTTAATTGACATATTTTAGTGCTAATCCTTTTTTACCTGGATAATGTTGATGTCACTCAACACAATGGAATATCAGAAGAGACTGGACAAAATTCTCAGTCTCAGATTTTACAGTAGTGTTTCTTAAAAGACGATAATGAAGGAAAGCAAACACTAAAAAGCCTGACCTGTCTAGGTTACTCAGCGGCTTGATCAGGTTTACTCAGATAGATTTTATATTGTCAAATATATGAATACAACCACAAATTTTAAACAGAAATGTCATTATATGATTGTCAATGGGGATAACATTGGTGATTTGATATCACTTGTGCTTCAGGTAAGGATAGGAAAAAGAGAAAAGAATAATTTCCTACAGATTGTGTGCACTGTTTTCTAGATCGTAAACTTGGGAATAAAAATGTGCGCTTCCTATGGTCTTCTATGGTATATGGTATTTAAATATTTTGAATGAAACACTGTAAAATGATGTGAAATGATTTGAAAGTATACTTCTTTGTGCCAGCTGACAATTTATTCATGTGATACTGGCTTCAGTCCTCTGGACAAAATGACCCCTCAGTGTGGCCTTGCTTTAAACCCAGTGAACAAATGTCCCGTCAGTTTCAGGCAGTCATTTACTGTGAACTTTCATATTAAACAAATTTAATTGTGTTCTGATTTCAGTATCACTTCTCTACATTTACTTTTGTGTGAACCAATTAAAGTACTATTTGAAAAAAATCTTGATTCCACAAAGCAAAATCAGTTTCATTTAAGTTAAAAAAAATCTTTGCATTTTAACATTGAATATTTCTGATTAATCATGCCTAAATTTTGGTTAAAAAATACTTACAATAGTAAAATATTTTTTCTTTCATCAGGTAACTTTGCTATTTAGTTTGATAATTTAATATTTCAGAAAATGTGTTAAAACTTCACAAAATTTCAAGATATGATGTTTCATTAATATGCCTCCTGGTCTTTTGGAAATGCCATGTTTCCACTTGATTTACATTCAAACATCAAATTGGACACTTTATAATATATGCGAGCCTAAACAGGGCCACAAAAACAACTGCTATGTTATCATCAAACTGATTCATCCATGCAAAAATAGTGTCTATTAAAGGAAAGTATCTCAAAATAGCATTTTTGTCACATAAACCACAGAGGTAGAGTCAATACTTGCCGGCCCTAGTTCACCAGCACTTCTACATTAATGATAGATGGAATATGATAACAATCTCTCATTTCCCCTGCAGCTTTAAGTTATGATTAATCAAATTCATTTTTCAGTCACGCTTTTTCTTCTCCTGAGATCGCTTTGTCTTTAAATTTTTTTTTTAATCAATTATTCATAAGCTCTTCCTTAAAAATTAGCTGGAATAAGCCCTTTGTGTAAAGGTCCTTATTTGTAATGCCCTGAGTCAACACAATGTCCCTCAGATTAAAACTAATTGCCCTTTGCATGCCATGTTCCCCTATGTTATGTCATCATAATACCATGTCCCCTTAGGTTATACATCCTTTATGCCATGTCCCACTAGGTTATACATCCTTTATGCCATGTCCCACTAGGTTATACATCCTTTATGCCATGTCCCCCTACATTATGCCTTCATAATGCCATGTCCCCCTACATTATGCCTTCATAATGCCATGACCCCCAAGGTTATGCATCCTTTATGCAATGTCCCACTAGGTTATACATCCTTTATGCCATGTCCCACTAGGTTATACATCCTTTATGCCATGTCCCACTAGGTTATACATCCTTTATGCCAAGTTCCCCAACATTATGCCTTCATAATGCCATGTCCCCCAAGGTTATGCATTCATAATGTAAAGTTACCCAACAATATGCCTTCATAATGCCATGTCTCCCTTAGGTTATGCATTCATAATGTAAAGTTACCCAACATTATGCCTTCATAATGCCATGTCTCCCTTAGGTTATGCATTCATAATGTGAAGTTACCCAACATTATGCCTTCATAATGCCATGTCTCCCTTAGGTTATGCATTCATAATGTCAAGTTCCCCAACATTATGCCTTCATAATGCCATGTCTCCCTTAGGTTATGCATTCATAATGTAAAGTTACCCAACATTATGCCTTCATAATGCCATGTCTCCCTTAGGTTATGCATTCATAATGTAAAGTTACCCCACATTATGCCTTCATAATGCCATGTCTCCTTAGGTTATGCATTCATAATGCTATGAACCCCCGGCCCCCCCTCTATGCATGTATTTCTTTTCGATACATTAGTGCTAAACTTACAATATCTGTTTCACAAAAGTCTTCCATTACAGCAGGTGCACAAAAATGAAAACATTAGATATTTTTATTTGGGAAACATTACTTTGTGTTAATTATAAGTGAAATCTGTGCCCATTCACTTTATGTACTGCTTACGATATGTAATGACCCTCTAGGTGGTGCTTCAATAACATTGACAAACACAGAATTATTTCCTTGCTCAAAGATTAAAATGGCAACATTAGATAGAAGAAAACAGAACTGAGAGAAAGGTAAGAACTAAAGGCAGCAAAAATACCTGACGTTAGATCAAAGACAGACAAGAACGAAAGACAGACAGACAGACATACCTCATCCGTAGCCTGGGCTCCAAATGTCACCCATGTACCTGTAGAAATCAAGAAAACAACATTCAGACAAGTGTCAATGTTTTAAAACTCTTTACCTCATATAGACTGGTTTTGGCACACTGGCAAACTCTCTAAGCACAGATAAGATAGCTCCAAGCTCCTTCTAGGAGCGGTCTGATCAGTGTCTCTCTGTTTGTTCATACCAGTCTGTGCAGTAATGTTTAAATTCCAGTAAATTTATATTCATCAAGTCAAAAATATGAACCTAGAAGGGTTAAACTCTAAATCAGACTTGAAGATAAATGAACAACTTTTCTATACTGGATGCTGTTCTTTGATGATTTTCAACCAGTATTAGAGGCAGACATTTGGACTATAATTATGCAAATGGTTAACACTAAGACCACAACAAATATATGTCTTATGCCAATTAGTCAGTCAATTTAGGTAAAGTCCCTGTAATGGTTCTGTTACATTTCGGACCTCATGGTCTTTCATGGAGTTAACCAAGGTTTCCTAATGTTTCATTAGGGTACCTTGGTTATCTTCGTAGAGGTTAAGTGGTCCAAGACTTAGCAGAACCATTACAGGGACTTTACTTTTAGGAACTGAGACTACCATCAAACAGTGCTCTAACACACCAATATGTGAAATTAATGTTTGTACCTTTATTGTTTTTGTAATGGCTACAAGTCATAACATACTTAATACCAATAAACTATTATAATGTATATTTAGACTCAAACTCAGGAAAGTGCAAATTTTCAAAGTAATTATTAACTAATTCTGTAAATATTTGAGTGTATATTTTTGATAAAATGTGGGAATCCAACATGTGACTTGAGACCACACGCCAGGTTGTTTATGTGTGTTTCTGAGGTATCTTAATTTCAATCTTAACATCTGATCAACCAGATAAAGGGAACAAATATCTAGCAGTATAGGCATTCTCTTCAAAATATAAGAATTCTGAGTTTAATTGCTTGTGAATATTGTCCCTGTTTCATATGCAATACTTGTGTTCCTATATCTTAATCTGTAAGGCTTCATAGTGACTATAGGGCCAAATACAGAATGACAGCAAAATAAAGTTTACAAAGGGAAGAGTTAGTTCCCTTATCTCTAATGCTACGCATTCCTACCTGTAGAGTCTGTTACAGGTAGACTGGTACAGACCGAGGTTAAAAATACCTGTCTAGCATCCAAAATAGAACAGCAACAAACACCTGGTGGGAGTGAGCCAAGTATGTGCTACAGAACAGCTTGGGAAAAGAATTCCCCCCCCCTCAACTTGCTACCACACCCTTTTTATAGGGAGTGGGGAGGAAAGTGTAATAAAGGCAGTACTGATTTCTGACTGACACAGCACCTCCCCTGGTAGATATGTCAGGTTGGAATTATGTCAAGAAACGGAAATGCTAAATTCATCAAGTTTCAAGCATGCAGGTCCTAGCAATTCCTTCAGTATTTCCGGTACATATTTAACTATCAGAAGACATTCTCTAGGATAAAGAAACAAAAGTAAATGTTAAATACATGGTGAACAAGCTTAATATACAATATCTTGGGCTGTTTGTGAAACAAATTTGCCCCTCTCATATATTATGATAGTTGTAATTAAGTTCAAAAGACCTTATTGACTAGAGTATTTCTGGTGCATAATTAATTATTTTAAGATCTTTTTTTGGATAAAAAAGTTAATACATCGAAAACCAAGTATGAGAAAAATATTTTGTCTCCCCTTCTAGAAATTGAAAGTTGATCAGTACTTATAGCATAGTGGCTGATTGAGAAGTTGCAGAACTGTGAGAAAGGTATTCAGAAAATAAGATGTGTCATAATTTTAGCTTACGAAGCAAGTAAATTATGCTGTGGACATATTTTTTTAACAAAGGACAATAACTGTGTAAGAAAAAGGCTATTCCTATAAATTCAAGTCATTGATACATATACCAGCCTGTCGCAGATGTGTGAAGAGAGTTATGTTCTGGACTCAAAATTATTGGAATAGGAAGAGAAGAAAAAGAAACCTACATGTACAAGAACAGCGTGTCTCCCTTTGTTGAGGTGGGCCAACTCACAGATACGATAGCACCACTCTGAGCTAAACACTGAGGGCTGTTGTTTGCGGAATTAAAATCAGGTATCAAACTGAATAACTATATTCCTGTCTTGATTATATCATTATAATGGTTTGGTGGAATATTCAGTTGATTTATATATATATTTTTTAAATTTTTATCATTACAATACTTTTATACCAAGCACTCAAAGTTTATTTAGACACTATAAAAGTAAACACTGCTTAACTTATGAGGTCCTTGTAAATCTACAGCCCATCTAGATCTATAAAATTTCTGATTTGCTTTTTCTGCCAATATTGTGAATTACTTTCTCTCCTGTTGTTATGCTGTAGGGAATATGATATAGATTGAGAATGTTTTATATTTCATATTCCTATCAGAAATTTAACCCTTTCCCTCATATAGACTCATTTTGATGCACTCAGTAGGTATCACATAAAGCCTGATCTGCAGAAAACCACAGTTAAACCTTACCAAATTTAATTACAAAATCCTCTTTTTCTGACCACTGAGGAGCAGCGAACAGCATAAAACCTGATCAGCCTGCGAGTTACTCGCAGGCTGATCTGGTTTTATGCTGTTCGCATAGGTCTTTTCATGGTGTCCTCTATGAGGGAAAGGTTAAACTGGAATGCCAGCTTTAACCCTGCCTAAAATTACTACTGATCTCTGTGTTTCAATAAAGCTCAGTAATTTGGCTTGTAGGTTTCAAGAAAACAGTACAAATGAAAAATGATGAAAATCAGGTCAGAATCAAAATAGTCAATGTCTAAAGGTGTTTTTTTTTTGTATATTTTACACACATGTCCCTTGTTCAGGTGCAAATAATCATATCACTCAGACTTCACACTCATGATATAATAATTTGCACCTGAACTCGAAACTGTAGTTTAATTCACAACAAAACACAGATAGATACTGATTATTTCTTAACCCTTTCCCTCATAGAGGAAACCATGAAAAGACCTATGCGAACAACATAAAACCAGATCAGCCTGCAAGTAACTTGCAGGCTGATCAGGTCTTATGCTGTTCGCTGCTCCTCAGTGGTCTGGAAATGAGGATTTTGTAATTAAATTTGGTAAGGTTTAACTGTGGTTTTCTGCAGATCAGGCTTTATGTGGTACCTACTGAGTGCGTCAAAATGAGTCTAATAATGAGGGAAAGGGTTAAACAAACTTCATCAAGCTTTTGGTTAACTCTAGAAAACAAGTTTATAATTTCAATGTGTCAGTTACATCATCATCATCATCATCATCATCATCATCATCAATAAAACCATAAATAACCTTGTTTCTTGGGAACAACTCTATCTCAGGCATCATTCCACACTTACCAAGGTAAGGAGACTCCAATGGCTGCAAAGGAATCAATTATGGAGGGGACATGCACTTCATAATGATTAATGGATGAGTTAGGGGGTCTATTAACGGTTCATTATGGGCTTCAGCCAGCCATTGTTATACGGTGACCCAGTGGCGGTATTTATCTATCCTCCGGATCAATGCTAATGGAATATGCATGGTTGGATAATGAGTTCCCTGGTTCCCAGCACTGTCATAAGCTCATGCTGGTACCAGTATTGAGGCTTCCTTCAAAAATTGTAATGACAGATCATAATCAATTAGACTGCCTCATTTAAAATGTGCCGTTATTGAATTAATTCAGAATCCATAAACAAAAGCTTTCATGTTCAAAAGGAATTGATTAATTCTGTTATGTTGCTGTAATTTTCTGAGAAAATGCTAATGAAAGTTTAAATCAGACTTTACCATTTTAACCCTATGCCTCCCAAATATTCATACATTCAAATTTATGACTTAATGAACATTAATTGACTAATCTTTAATTGGTATATGAAACAAATGATTTTTTCTTTACTGTGCAATCTGTGTAGAATAAGAACTCTATTATTGCATGAGCAAACAGACCATTCCTGAGCTGTCTGATCTGGATCTGCTGTTTGCCAATGAGTCTATAATGAAGTTCAGTCCATTCTATCATTCTTGTCTAAACAATTTACATAAATGACCAATATCATACCAATTTTTCCAATGATCATCACCTATCACTCATGCACACAGGTGGTCCCTTCTTCATGCAGGATGATTTACCTTTGTTATGGCTAATTAATACCTGAGCGACCATTGCCAGGTACCAGAGATTGGGGTCATGGCTAATTGGCACTACAGTGTTGTGTATCTCCGAAGACATGGGCATGCTGCATTACAGCCAGTCAGTCATATCAGCAGATGGTATTTATATATACATCAAAGCAAGTTTGTGGAGTTGTTTTTCCATGAGTGAGATTAACAGGTGAAATATAAGCTGATAATTTCATTCTGATTCAAGTGAAGAGATAACAAATGATATTCCATTTTCATTGAGGATGGACTTTTTTGAATGTTGACTTAATCAGGTCATAAAAATGAGTTAGTTCATTAAAATATTATCAAGATATTGGCTAGACTTTGAGGCTTCCTTCAAAAATTGTAAAAGACAGGGAGGTGGGGGTGGATGACAGATCAGAGGATAAGGAAAGCACTGGGAAAACATGAAGGAATATCTTGCTGAGTTCAGTGTAATTTCATTCATGGTCATTATGAATCAATATTGTATTGCTGAATCCTCAACTTGGACATTTTGGTCCAGTTGTAACATACACAACTGCGGATCCAAAGGTCATAAGTTTGAACCCCTGTTGGGGGTAAGGATTTTCCATGGCCTTCCAAAGCCCAAAAGACCAGGAAAAGTCTAGAGGAATTAGTACAAATTGTGAAGACATAAAATAAATCAGGTGAAATTAAAGCTATCATTGAATATGATGAAAACTCTTGCTCCACCACCTGGATCAAAACTATGGAAGTAAATTGAAATTTTTGTGGGCATGTATGGTGGTGCCAAACCAAAATAGCACAAATGTTCCTATAAAACCACCAACTTACTTAATGTCACTAACAACTACTTCTACTTACCAAGTCCCACAATGGACACCCGTAACCCTGATTTTCCAAGGTTTCTGAAAAATATGGTTGAAAAAATATTTTTATTTTTAATTACATGAAAGTGATTAAATTAATATATATAATAAAATAAAAGAGAAATATTCAAAGATACATATGGAGGTAAGGTCAGACAGTCTGTAAAGAATCAATAAAATATTCAATGATTAAATCTAGAATTTAATCACTTAACACCTTGTCTTCAAGTAATGTGAATGCAAGATATGATGTGAACGGATGACACAGGATGCGTAGGATTCCCATCCATCCATCTACATAACTCAATTATCATGTATATTTCATCATATAAAATGTGCAGGGTAAATGAAGGAAAATCACATATAATTGAGATAATTTTACCTCCAATATGGGGTTTTGGGAAAAGGTTAAATGTGTAATGGGTATAACTTGTACATGCCAGTTAAACTTTGTAAAATCACAATGTATATCAATAACTTTTTGCCAAAGAATTTGGATCTGATATGAATTCATCCATATAAAAAAATATTAAAACATACTTGAGCAAACTTTCATGTCAAACATAAAAATTGCATTTAAACTATATAATGTAAAGCATCTTTAAACTTATTACTTTCAATATATATCAAACATATTTCATGAACATAAATTTAAGCAATCGGACAAGGTCAACCACCAGAAATATTTGGCAGCTTTTTGTAAAGCCAATAATCAGGGAAGTCTGGGTAAACAATTGCCCTTTGTTGTGCCAGAAACCATCATACAAGACCAGATGAAAATCTGACAGAAGTTCTTCTAGGGTCAATACAATCATCCAAGTCATGCAACAGAAACAATAGATGTACACTTTGATAGCAAACATACATAGCATACATAGCAACTGACGGACATGATCAGATGAAAAACTAGAAACCATAGGTATGACCGTGAAACTAGTGCATATAGGAACAGAAGGAGATGGGAAACTTGATGGTCAGCCCTCAATATCCAGCCCCTCCTAGAAGCTAGCTAATATTGTTTGTGTATACAGTCGACATTGTATTAAGAGACCGCTCAAGGGACTGCCAAAAAGTGGTCGCTTAATGAAATGGTCTCTTAATAGATTTTGTTTGGAAATCCAGGCAAACAAGTCATAAATATACAAACTGTAAGCTAAATTGTATCATAACGTTAGATTATATTACAACATAAATACGATGTAAACTACACAATATTTTGTTATTTTATACCAATAAACATCATCATGTTTATTTTTGTCATATCTTACGATTTTTTAGCTGTTATGTTGGAATAATACCTTGGATCATTGGCTGAGGTTTGCATTTGGTATTCGGTGGAAAAACACAACATTTGACATCAAATTCATGTATTGATTCGGACAATTTCAAGAAAAATATTATTTAGCAATGAGCTTTCTTTATGTCTCTGTCTAACATAAATCCAGAAACCCCCGATAAATTTATTTCAACCGTGCGCCCTCGTAGAGTATCATAAAACGCAAAGTATATACTTATAGTTACGAATTATTGATGGTACGCATTGCATCCGGAAGTATTAATTTACCATATTCCCAAATTTTCTTTTACCAAAATCCGAAGTATTCGGCATTTGGAGGGATGGTTTCACCTATGTTATGCATAGTAACTTTTGAAACGGGAACCAGGAACTATATTTAGAATTTAGTTGCACATGGTGCAGTCATGCGTGGACAAATTGGTTTCAGGTGAGCACTTATGATCGGGATAATTGTTTGTTTGTTCGGATGTGTTAAAGATGAATATGTACACATGCTCCAGTGTACACGATAATTAGCAACGGAATCAAACACGGTCGCTCAATAAAGTTGATTTTGTGCATAATCTTACATGCTGGGACTTGGTTTATGTGGTCGCTGGTCGCATAATAAAAGAGTCGCTTAATGGGATAAACTGATATAGTAAAAACGTTCGGGCGGGATTTATAACGGTCGTTTAATAAAAAGTCGTTTAATACAGGAGGTCGCATGTACGATGTTGACTGTAATTTATAAATCAAAGTTAGAGGTCATTAAGTCATGATCAAGGTTTTAGGTTAAAGTTCAATTCCACACATAAAGATGCACCTGTGGTCCAAAAGTGAAGGTCTGTGACAGATCCTTGAATATAAGTCTATATAAAAACAACTGAACATTGGGCATGGACAAACGTGATTTGGTACCCTGCTTACACTTTATACACTGCAATAAAATGGAGGTGCAACCACTTTCTTTAGTGACTGTTACATTCACTGAAAACCCTTAATAACTGGCTTTCAGACAATTACCTCCTGCCCTAAAAAGCCAGACCTAAAAAGCCAATCTCAGCCATAGTCGACCATGGTTGAGAGATAATTGGCATCATTAAGTTTGAAGATGATTGCTTAAGAAATTTATTAAGTGTCTTATTGTAGCTTTATAACTGGTCTGAGAAAGTGATATACTGTAGCTGACTATAAGCTCAGAAAGTATTATATTGCAGCTAACTGGTCTGAGAAAGTATCATATTGCAGCTAACTGGTCTGAGAAAGTATTATATTGCAGCTAACTGGTCTGAGAAAGTATCATATTGCAGCTAACTTGTCTGAGAAAGTGTCATATTGCAGCTAATTGGTCTGAGAAAGTGTCGTATTGCAGCTAACTTGGTCTGAGAAAGTGTCATATTGCAGCTTACTAGTCTGAAAAAGTGTCGCATTCACATTACAGCTTACTAGTCTGAAAAGGTGTCGCATTCACATTACAGCTTACTAGTCTGAAAAAAGTGTCACATTCACATTACAGCATACTAGTCTGAAAAAAGTGTCGCATTCACATTACAGCTGACTAGTCTGAAAAAAGTCTCACATTCACATTACAGCTTACTAGTCTGAAAAAAGTGTCACATTCACATTACAGCTTACTAGTCTGAAAAAGTGTCGCATTCACATTACAGCTTACTAGTCTGAAAAAAGTGTCACATTCCCATTACAGCTGACTAGTCTGAAAAAAGTGTCACATTCACATTACAGCTTACTAGTCTGAAAAAGTGTCACATTCACATTACAGCTTACTAGTCTGAAAAAAGTGTCACATTCAAATTACAGCTGACTGGTCTCATATGGTGTCAGTTTTCTGGTACATGTATGACAAAGTGATATCGAGATATTGCAACTGAAGAAGTACTGAGGGTTAAAATGCTATACTTTACATAGATCAACATGAAAACAACCCTAAGCATTATGAAATTAATGGTTTTGATATCATATGAAACAGAGGCACACGGGAAAACCCTGATGTGACCTTATGCAGAATTTCATAAAATATTCATCAAAATCAACATGTTTTGTTGACCTAACTTGCCTTCAGACATGTCATGTTTAATCTCTGATATCAAAAACCAATAGAGAGCGTCATGAGGACGACTGAAATCAATATTAAAAACTTAAATGCAATGTCATCACAGCACCAAATAAAACTGATGTCAATGTACAAACATTCAATGATATTAATGTTTTCAAAGACTTGAATTTAATTCAAGTTTCATCAATATATTGTATACATAAATATGTATTCAAAATATTGATGAAATTTGAATAAATTAGAACACATATTTCTTAAGGTAAAAGTTATCAAAGAAAACAATAAAATTTAAATATAGCAGAAAGATTTCTTACTTTAATATAGGTTAATGCTTTTATTTTACCTTAAACAGTGTTTGACACAATTTTTTTTAGCAAAGTATCCCGATGGGACACCTGCTTTGAAGTTCATGAGTCCCTTCTGAAAATCAGATTAAATTCCTGTCACATCATATGGATGTATGACAGCTTTATTTGCATAACCTGAATTGTCAAAAAAATGGATATCAGAGAGGATTGCTTATAATAAGTACATTACATCGGTTTGCAACAAATGTAAATGTTCAATTTATTTTTAACCTGAAGAAACACCGATGGCATATCGATTTTTGGAGTCTTCGGTATCCCTGGACACCGTCAGTGTTGACCACTGCCTCATTCTTATCCTTGCAAAAGTTCCTGGCTTGGACCAGTACTTTGTGCCTGGCAAGGTCATGAGTGTCTCTTGCCCAACCCATAACTTATAAAATCTGCAGTCATGAACACTACAAACAGTCCTTAACCCTTCCCTCATATAGACTCATATTAACCCTTTCCCTCATATAGACTCATATTAACCCTTTCCCTCATATAGACTCATTTTAACCCTTTCCCTGATATAGACTCATTTTAACGTACTCAATAGGTACCACATAAAGACTGATCTGCAGAAAACCACAGTTAAACCTGAACATATTTAATTACAATATCCTCATTTCCAGACCACTGAGGAGCAGCGAACAGCATAAAACCTGATCAGCCTGCGAGTTACTCGCAGGCTGATCTGGTTTTATGCTGTTCGCATAGGTCTTTTCATGGTTTCCTCTATGAGGGAAAGGGTTAAAATACCACCATTTCTTGATGGTCCAGTACTGCCAACAGCTTGTCTCTCACTTGAATTATAGCAGTAAGAAACTTGCTTCTTGCTTCTTCAGATTAGTGTAACAATCATCTGTAACCTTAACAAAATTTGTAACCGAAACTTGTAATGCAAGTGAAAATTTTCTAAAACTAAGAACTATCACTAAATGATTCATACCCCAAAAGTCCATCTTGACTTAACCCTTTCCCTCATATAGACTCATTTTGACGCACTCAATAGGTACCACATAAAGCCTGATCTGCAGAAAACCACAGTTAAACCTTACCAAATTTAATTATAAAGTCCTCATTTCCAGACCACTAAGGAGCAGCAAACAGCATAAAACCAGATCAGCCTGAGAGTTACTGATCTGGTTTTATGCTGTTCGCATAGGTCTTTTCATGGTTTGGAGGCTCTATGAGGAAAAGGGTTAATGTAATGTTAATACTGAACAGGACTGGACATTATAAGAAGTGGCAGAATGAGACAAGTGTAGTTCCTATAATAGCCCCCAACATTTGTGAAGCAGGTGACAAAGAAATCTCAAAATATAAACTACTACAAGAACAATCATATAATACATAACATTCAACTGTACAGAAATGGAAACCAAAGTTTCAGTGAACATTAATGGGCCCAGTGAGAGTTATCTTTGAGGTCTGGCTTGCTCATGATCAGGAACATATAAATTGAATTACTGCTAAAACAGTCTGCAGTCATATTCAATGAAGTAGTCAAGACTTTGGATGATTAAACAATATTAATATTCCACTTGAGATTGTGACAAAAACTGCCGACCTTTGTAAGTCAGTCTGCTTTCAAATTCTATCATCAATATCACTTCCACCTATGCTCAGTCACATGGTATGACCAAGATTTGTGCTTTTAATAGATTCTCATCTTGCATTTCTTTAACCCATTACTTCATATAGGCTCATTTTGACACTTGGCAAACAGAGCAGACCTAGATCAGACAGCTCCTATAGGATCTCAGGGTCTTTTCTGTTTGCTCATAATCATATAGTGAGGTAGCTCACTTTTTACACATTCTGTGTGTCAAAGAAATATTCATGATTTCATATACCAATTAAAGTTCAGTTAATCAATATTCATCAAGTCATTAAGTTGTACATGAATATTCATGAGTTAAATGGTTAAGGTTTTAGCAACCATTGTTGCATCAGCAGCTTAAATTTTCATAAGTTCTACAGAATGACGAGGATGGAGATTGATAATGTTCCACTATAGTATACCCTGACCAGTCAATGGCAAGGTATCCCTTTCCCTCATAGAGGAAACCATGAAAAGACCTATGCAAACAGCATAAAACCAGATCAGCCTGCGAGTAACTCGCAGGCTGATCAGGTTTTATGCTGTTCGCTGCTCCTCAGTGGTCTGGAAATGAGGACTTTTATAATTAAATTTGGTAAGGTTTAACTGTGGTTTTCTGCAGATCAGGCTTTATGTGGTACCTAATGAGTGCGTCAAAATGAGTCTATATGAGGGAAAGGGGTATGAAAAAAAATGAAGGATTTAGAGAGGATTATCCAAAGAAAGGGAAATGAGATGTAAAGGAAAGGAGAGAAGGTCATTATATGGGCAAATGAAGAAGAAAGGAAATGTAGTTTGTGTTTGTTGAAATGATAAAGACATAGAAAACTCAGGCTATAAGATAGCAGAGCACGATGTTCAATGAATTGGCCTGCATTTACATTTTGTTCATATAATGTCATGTTACATATGACAAAGCATCATAAAATTTTATAACTCTATTGAAACAGTAAATGTTGGGCCATTACAGTGATTAGCATGTCAGGCTAAAACAACCAATCTCTAACTTAGGACCATTCAAGTTCAATAAAATGTAAAATATTGTCATTACAGACTGCAGTGCTTCCTCTAAATATATTTAAAGGTTAAACAACTATTTTACTCCTAAAAACATGTCTAGAAGCCTTGGCAAACAAAACAGACCCTTGATCTGACAGCTCATTCCAGAGGCTGTCAGATCTCTATTTGCTCAACAAAATTACAAAGTATCCTACTCAGCTTGTTCATTATTAATCCTACTGAGTACATTGCAAAGAAAATTTGTTTGTTTTATATATGCATTCAAAGTTTTAAAAAGGGTTTAATTTTTAATTTAAATGTTAAAGAAACTAAATAGAACATAATTTGGCAACAGATTCTGCTCCTGTAGACTCCATAAAACTGGGCAAACCAGACCTGAATGATGTGAACATATCACCAATCTTGGAATATCACTTCCATGCCTCCAGTGTGTGCCTCACTTGTTGTTTTGGTTTTACAGTTACTAGATAACAGGAGAATTAAGAGAGGAACTGATGCCAGTGGAAAGAAAAAAAAATCCAATTTCCTCAAGAAATTGGCAGGTGCATATAAGAAGTTTGTTACATTCAGTTTACAGTTAGAGAAGCATCAAACATTATCCTAAACATTTCAGATAATAGCATAACTATATTTACCAAACTTATTAATTAATTCATATATGTATTTTTTTCATGGTAAGAAGAATAAAAATATTATACAGATAAGGACATGTAGAAGTTAATATAATACACAGATCAGCTATGTTCTGGGGTCCACATGCAGTGAGAAATTAAGTTACTACAGAAGCATAAAATTATATTATATAATTAAATGTATGAAATTATATTTCGATTTTCAATGATCGATGCAGGTAATTTTTCTCATAATTTTGTTCGATCGGTGTTTAAAAAGTCTGTTTCTGTTTAAAACCTTTTCTATGGTTTAAAGACGATTTCGGGATTTAGTTATGCGCAACCAAAATGCACACAAGGGAGATAATTGACTCTCCTAATAGGAGGTTGTTGCACAGAAAATCAAAACACAAATCAGTAAATCCAAACTGCAAAATGTCACAAATTTTTGTCTTCGTGCAAGTTTGCAAAGAAATCGACCGATTAAAAGAAGAAGAGAGTTAATTGTTTGATGTCAGTCGGTTCTACCTGAATGCCTCCGTGCATTCGGGTCTTCCTCCACCTGTAATTAGCTGGATGTCGCTATATGACTGAAATACTGTTGCAGCGACGGTAAATTCAAATAGTCAAGTCAAGTCATATTTTTAATGTTTCTGTGTATATAAAGCACATTTTTAAAATCCACTGTATGCAATAATGATATATCATGTTTAATTATCATCATGTTATCTGAATGTACCAAAGTAGTTTATAGTTTGAAACCAAAGAATGTGTATTTTTAAAGCAGCACACATCCAAATTTATGCTGTATTTATGAAATTTTAGAAAGTGGTTCTAAATATTAAAAATTCTTCATAGAAATAATTAATAAAAAAATATCATGGTATAAGTTTGCATGTGGCATTTCTACATATATATTAACTAATATTGCCAAAATTGACATTTTTCCAATTGTCACGGGTTGAACTTTAATAACAAGGTCAAGGACACAGAGAGCATCTCATTTTGTGATGCTTTGGTATTTATAGATCTAGTACATCTTTTTAAAAATGATTTTTCACTATTATTGATAAAATACTGTAAATAAGAAAACAATACCAGTTACATTATTCAACTTTTTTTTAATATTTTATCAAATGTTGTGGTTCACATAATGTAATTTTGTGAAGAAACTAACTCGGTGACCCATTGTTTTTTTAACATATGTATGTCTTCAGTAGATATTATTCTATGATATATATAAATTTGGGAAATTTCTATGGAACAGTTTTTTTGTAATTGAAGATTTAGTGTGAAAAGTTGTATTTTGTTGAAATTGTGGGACTATTTTTCACACTAGCCCGCCACTATAAAATGTAGTTCTGATTCTAGATACCATCACAGACACTGTATAAGCATTTATATCAATGAAATAAATACCATATTAAATTTTATAGGTGAAAAAAAAAATGCACTCAGTAATGTTTTGTTTTTTTATCCAACATTTAGTACATATTAGTATGTACTGTATTTGATGCTGATTCAGTTCCAGAAATGACATCTACACCTATCTATGACATTGAGCTATATCTCAAAAACAAGTTTGGTGACCCCTTTTTTTCTTTGCATTTTTGAATTTCTCAAACTTATTTCTACAAAATATAAAAAAATAAAAAAGTCTATGGGAGGGAAGAAAATCTAGAAATTGTCTTTAATGGGTAACCTAGTATATACGACCAATCTTTGTGCGCATGCGAGTAGAGGTGGACTTAGATTGTAACATCAAAACATAATTCCATACATTAAGTAGGTTAATGTTTGTTATCGAGGGTTTAACAAGTTTAAACCCTCGATAACAAAGATTAACCTATACATGTACATTGCAGATCCTTTATAATGTTGCTTCCGGATTCCAAACCAAGTTGCCATGTTATATAGGGTATTGTTGTAATAGCATATCCATGACAACGTTATTAATGTAGTGGTATCCATGCATATAATAATTGAGCTTGTAGTAATGGTTTGTTTGTTGGGTTTAACGTCCCACAGACAGTATATTTCTGTCATTTGTAGACGATTTGTAGTAATGGATCCATACTGTATATATATATATAAAAATGCTAAATGCGTTTCAACACATTTGCATACAGAGGAGATAAATATCAGACAGCTCATACCAGGGTCTCCTCTGTTTAATTTGCTCACACAATATTGTATCTCAGATTCAGCAGTCTAAACAGCAAAGAAAAATTCCATTGTTTCATATATATATCTAATATGGGCTCAGACTATATCATAATTCATCCAGTCAAAAATTTGTAGAGAATATTTGGAAGGGAAAGATTTAATGTACCTTTCAATATTTCACTCAAGGGGGAGAGCTGTCAGTGGGCTGACATAAGGGAATTTGAGTTGTTTTTTTTGTGGACAGTCTAAATCCCAAACCTACTATGGGCACGGTCTATTTTCCAGGACAAAGCACCATTCTGTTTGTAAAATTCCTGTCGGGAACGGTCCTTTGTCAAAAGCTGTGTGTATGCCTGCCACCATCATCCCATCCTGGGGCAAATTAACATATTAAAAGGAGTTGTTTTTTTTCTTAGAATATGTACACACAAAAACGTTAACATGTCCTTATTACAGGTGAAAAACAAGGGGATTTGCTTAAATTCATAAAATTAAATAGTGGAAACAGCACAACCAGACCTTCAGCATCAGCCTCTGACACTGTTATGATTTGATCATTTTCAGGCTGATTCATAGAGTAACTGTTCTTTTTTCTTCAGTTTCAATATATACATTTACAACCATTTGTACTCAGTCTAGAGACATTTTCCTCTTCATGGCCATCTTACTTACAAAATGGTTCTAGGTCTATTTCCTGGTGAAATATCTCCTTCAGGTGCTTAGCTGATGAAAGACTCCGCCCACTTTGGGATGCTTGGCTTAATATCGCCTGGCAGAGGTAAACAAATCATTCAAGGATGTAAATTCAACTGATTATAGGCTACAAAGTGATGACCCTCTTCTCTGGCCATTATGATGGAGCCATTCATCACATTTTGAGAACTTCTTGGACAGGGATGACTGATGTGCATGCCTGGAAATCGGTAGACGGTGTTCTGAGATGGTAATCACTGACGGTGATGCTATAACTCAGGATCTGGAGAGTGTGAATACTTCATTATAGCAGGTCCAGTTGCCCCGGTTACTTGTCTGAAAACTGGTGTAATCATATAAACCTATTTCGATGAGAGGTTTGGGAAGGTGATTTACATCAGTGTGTAAGGTATCATTTGTCTAAGAACTAAATTTGCTTGAAAATGATTTACAACCTTTGTTATTTTACCACATACATATAGCAATTTTTATTTATGTTAACCATTTAAGGTATCTTTTTCATTCAGCTTGAAAAAAAAGGAGACTTAATAGTTTGTGCCAAGATTGGCAAAAGTTTATCCAGAGAGGCTAAGAGGACTGAAAAGGGAGAATTTTACATATTTAAGTCTGGTAAAGATTGGTTCATGTTTTTTGGAGTTATAGGGTGGACATCTTCAGAGGACACTGACCACCCACCTGTCTACCACAGGTGAATCCATAAAATGTCCCGTCATTTGATGTGCATATTCAAGGATTTAAATCATCAAAACCAGTTTGTCAGTCAATATACTGCAGAATCAGCAAGAAGATGCTGGCCATTAACACTTTCCCTCATATAGACTCATTTTGACGCACTCATTAGGTACCACATAAAGCCTGATCTGCAGAAAACCACAGTTAAACCATACCAAATTTAATTATAAAGTCCTCATTTCCAGACCACTGAGGAGCAGCGAACAGCATAAAACCTGATCAGCCTGCGAGTTACTCGCAGGCTGATCTGGTTTTATGTTGTTCGCATAGGTCTTTTCATGGTTTCCTCTATGAGGGAAAGGGTTAAATCATGGTACAGTGGAACCTCTCTAAACCGCACGGTGCCCGGACCAGCTAAAATGTCGGTTTTCAGAGGTGTGCGGTTTACAGAGGTTTTTGCTCTTTCAGTGCTTATTTTGCTTTATGTATGGGATTCAATGTATATTCTTCAAATGTTATGTGTATGGTATTAATTGTATGCGTAAGTTATAATCCGTGAAATAAATAAAAAAGGTTAAATTAATTTCCAATATTGATTCCAATCAGTTACTCGTGTCCTTTTTGAGAAAAAGAAAATAAAGTTATGACAATTTATTTACTCATAATTATAAAAGAATACACACACCTGTAGAGATGGTTTTGGTTTTGATTCAGAATCTTTAATCAACTGAATTTTTACTGATAGAGAAAGCTCAGTTCGTCGCCGCTTAGCTGGCGGAGGTTCAGACATTTTTTTTTAGATACACCTTTTATTGTAACCTTATCAAAAGAACCCTGAATATATCTCAGCCGTCATATTTACTCAATTAAAGTTTATCACAAAATGCATTCCACAGAATTAACATCAGAAAGAGCCGATTTATTTAACTTCATTTTGTCCGGTAACCATCAAACATTTATGAAGGAAACGAAATGATGTGTTTGTTGATGGTTTTCTTTTTAATTAATCTCTGATTTAATTATTATACACTTCTGATGCTCATTAAGTTTGATTAACACTATTATTACCGTATTCTGTAATTGATCAATCTAGTCATTGTAAACAAGCACCGCTAATTGTATTTTTCACACACAGTGGATAAAATTGCAACACCGATTAATCTCAAACCATATTACGGCCATAAACACATAATTACAGTACAGAATTTCAAATTAATCATGCGGTTTTTTTTCTCGGACAGAAAATTTGTGTGCGGTTTACAGAGGTTAAAATAGGCACAATTTATCTAAATATCCCAAAATTTTCGTGCGGTATTCGGAATTCGGAGGGTCCGGTTTAGAGAGTATTTTTAAAGGGGGAAAATCGGGACTTTTGAAATCGTGCGGTAATTTCTTTCAGAGGGTGCGGTTTAGAGAGGTTCCACTGTAATATCTATCACAAGTATGGGATTCCAATACCACTGACCTTCATCTTTGTACAAAGGGTTCTTCTTGATGTACAAATATATAATCCTTCGTAATGAAGGGGAATAGAGTGTTTATATCCATTGTTTATACAAATTTATGTCAAATTGCAGGTTAAAAATATTTGGCCCAGTAAAGTTTTAAATACATAATTATGAAATTGAGAAAATGCTTTGGATCCTAACGTCATGGAAACACAAAAATCCATGTTTTCCTTACACATCTTGTCTCTTAAAAACATACTTCTTAATACAATGGCATTAACGAATTTTGTCTCTTGCATATTTTCATATTGATCTCACACACTTGCTCTTGAAACTAGCTAATCAAGAAGCTTGAAGAAAAAAAGCAAGCACCTCAGAGACATGGATCATACAGAAATCCAGTCTATATTCCCTACCCTCATCATCTAGTTAACAAGTTGGTCTAATTAGATGGGTAAGTATAGAATCTATCACACCAGTCTCTAATTATTAGCAGGTTCTTGTTTAAGGTGTTTGAA